>JAAGAY010143156.1:0-71316 GCA_011801015.1 Ardeotis arabs | reverse complement strand
CCCCCCCCCCCCTCGTTTTTTTTTTTTTTTTTTTTTTCCTTTAATTTTCTCTCGGAGGAGCTCGCGCCATAGGTAGCTTCGCTATTTTTTTTTTAGTTATTTTTATATTTCTTTTTAACATTTCAACGTCAGACGCCGGCGGGAGAGTTGCGGTTATTTCCCGGGACCCTGGCAGCGCGCGGCGCCGGGGCCATGCGGTGCGGTAAGAGCGGGACCGGGATTGGGATCGGGATGGGGCGGGGGCCAATTTCAGCCCTGGCAAACCCACGCCACCCCCCTGGGCAGGTACCTGCGGGCCAGGCCTCCCTCAGCCTCCCCACGATGAGCAGAAACCCGTGAAGTTTAGACTAGTTTTGGGGGGAAAAATAATCCACGTAACGCGGAACGGCAGCCCTCGCTCTGTTGGCTTTCTCCTGGGGCTGCCGAGGAAGCGCCAGCTCGAAGCTGCGCTGGGCAAGTCGCTCCTGCGGGCCCGCTTCCCCGCGTTGCCTGCTTCCATTTTCCACTTCCCGCGTCGGAATTCCCTAGTTTGTGCCCGGCGTTCGCGCGCGTGAACTGCCGAAGAACTGGGTCACGGCTCACCCGGCCTGGTTCAAAGCGCGCTTGAGTCCGGGCGAGTGTTTTCCTTGGCTGCGGCGAAGGGTTTTTGGGTGGGAGGGTGCTGTCCTCACCGGTTTTGGCTGATGGGGCAACCTCGGTGAGAAGCTCTGACTCATGTGTTTACCGAGCCTGGCTGCGGGGTTCCTCTTCGGTGCCGTGTGTGCATCTCGTCGCTTTGTTTCACGCCTTTACGTTTATTAGATTATTTCAAAATCGAGGGATTAACAGCTGGGATAACCTCCCTCCTCCTCCTCCTCCTCCCTCGCCTCTTACTGTAAGACGAGGCAGGTGATGCTGTGGCCGAGCGAGCGCCAGCTCCGTTTTTAAACCGGGCCCGGCCGCGGCGCAGGAGTCGCGCAGCGCGGGGCTGAGCGGCTGTGGGGGTTCCAGGTTACGAAAACCTCCGTGCGGGAGGCAGCGAGCCGGATCGCAACGTACCGTCGCTGCTTAAATCAAGTATTTATGGAATGCTGCTCGCTCCCGCCACGGTATCTTCGCTGGTTGGCTTTGGGGAAATTAAAAGTGCCAAATTGGCGTCTATTTAAGTTAACTGGTCCCGGTTCCTCAAGCACCGGCATCTCCTGCGCTCTCCCGCCGCCGTTACCGCTCGTTTCCCGCGCGCTCCTTGCTCCCGGCCGTCCTCTTGGGTGGTTTTTAATTCTTTTGAGCTTGCAGGCTCTGCGAAACTTCCAGGTGAGGCGTGAGAATGGGTTTGCTTTTGGACTTCTCTCCCTCAGACCGCTCAGAAACACTCTCCGGAATCCCGAGGATCTGAGGCCGGGAGCCGAAAACCACCCGGCTAATTACTGCAAGCCGGTTGCGCTCGGAGCAATTATTTCTGCCTGTGTTTACCCGGCGCTTTGTGTCTTGTGACCTCAAAGGCTTCCCCAATTTTTGCAGTAATATTGGCTGATTTAACAAAATTACTCTGCCTGGCTTGAAAAAACAAACAGAAACACCCAACCAAACCACAACCTGCCGTAATAAAACGGGTGGAAAAGGAGGGGAAGGAGAAGGAGCAGACCAAAACGCAGAGGGAAGGCTGCTGCCGGGCGGGCGCTGCTCCCACCCCGCCGGGGTTCCCGCCGGGACCGCGAGCCAGGGCGCTGAGCGTGTCGTGCCCGGTGGCCTGGCGCCAGCTGCGTTGTGGGGTGTGTGAGCATCACCAACCTGGTTTTTTTTTGTTTTATTGACGGTTTGCTGTGTTTGGCCTTCTTACGTCCGACACGCAATGGCTGTTGGTGGAAAAGGTTATTTCTGTGTTGGATGCTGACGCCGGGATGCGGGATTAACGTTCCGTTAAGTGACAGATTTATCGGAGTTTTCTTCATCTACGCAATATTCCCAAAAACCTCAGTTATGATTTACCAGAAGGGGGCATTTTGCAAGCATCATGAAGGATTTCAGGAGCGCGGGAGAGGGGCCGGGTGAGCTCGGCTGGATAAGTGAGCGGGCAGCGGTGCGCGCCTGGGAACCGCAGCCTCTTGGGGAAGAGTTTGAATAATTTCTTGGCTTTCTGCGCGTCCACGGCGAGGGCCTGCCAGGGCTGAGGGGGAAGGGTGTAAAAGAAGACCCTCGGGTTGTCCGTATTTTGCTGTGGGTGTTGTGGTGGGTTGACCCTGGCGGGATGCCTGGTGCCCACCCAGCTGCTCGATGGCTCCCCCTCCGCAGCCGGGCGAGGGAGAGGAAATGAAAGGAAAGGCTGGTGGGTCCAGATGGGGGCAGGGAGATCCCTCAGCGGCTACCATCATGGGCAAAACGGGCTTGACTTGGAGAAATTAGTTTATTGCCAATCAAGTCAGAGTAGGGTGATGAGAAATAAACCCAAAAAATTAAAACACCTTCCCCTCCACCCCTCTCTTCACTCCCAATTTCTCCATCTCCTCCCCGGAGTGGCGCAGGGGGATGGGGAATGGGGGCTGTGGTCAGTTCCTCACATGTCATCTCTGCCACTCCGTCCTCCTCGCTCTCATCCCCTGCCCCAGCGCGGGGTCCTCCATGACCCGCTCCGATGTGGATCCTTCCCACGGGGTGCAGCCCTGCCCCAGCGCGGGGTCCTCCATGACCTGCTCCGATGTGGATCCTTCCCACGGGGTGCAGCCCTGCCTCAGCGCGGGGTCCTCCATGACCTGCTCCGATGTGGATCCTTCCCACGGGGTGCAGCCCTGCCTCAGCGCGGGGTCCTCCATGACCTGCTCCGATGTGGATCCTTCCCACGGGGTGCAGCCCTGCCCCAGCGCGGGGTCCTCCATGACCTGCTCTGATGTGGATCCTTCCCACGGGGTGCAGCCCTGCCCCAGCGCGGGCTTCTCTCTCCACGGGGTCACAGCCTCCTCCGGGCATCCACAGCATCTTGGAGCTGGCTGGCGTCAGCTCTGTGGGACGTGGGAGAACCTTCTGGCACCTTCTCATGGAAGCCACCCCTGTAGCCCCTCGCTACCGGAACCTTGCCACGCAGACCCGATACAATGCTTTTAGGTAGGTGGGTAACTTCAGGGACAAAAAAACCCTCATAGGAATGGTTTCTGGCTCTCTTTGGACAAGATTGTAGAAAAATGAACGAGAGCAGCGTTTGATGGCAGGCATCACGAGTAGAGCTAGAGGGATGGTAAGGGTGAGGCGTTAGAAAGGCGTTGAGTCTGTGAGGGTGGGCCAGAAGGGTCCGGGGTCCCCGGGCTGGGGGGGACGGCAGCAGAGCCCGGGCGTGTGATGTTTGCAGCTTCAAGCCCGCAGCTCTTGCGTCGTGCTGGCAGGTGGAAAGGCGGAAAGCTCTTGAGCTTGGAGAGGGCGCTGGAGGTGTCTGTGCTGAGCACACTGGCGCAGTCCTTTCCTGTTTCGCTAATAGTTCTCCCCGTCTCTCCTCCAGTCCTCGAGCCCAGCAGAGCTGGGGAATACCCAGTTCCCATTTTGCTGTAGGAATTCCTAATTTGCTTTGCTTTGCGTTTGGGTCTGTGATCCGTCCTGATTCCTTATTCGTGGTAGAAGCTCCAGCAGGTCAACACCGGAGCATTTTGAACGTAGTTGCTACCTCTCGGTGTCTGATGCAGTGCCAACGGTTGCTCTTTCCTTGCTGGGACCCGTGTCACCTGCGGACCGGCTGCCTCGCTGTGAGAGATGCCCTGGGACGGCCCCGCTCCCGAGCTTCCCGCACCGCAACAGTGGCGACGGTGTTCGCATTCACCCCAGCCGAGCTGAGACTGGAGCCTTCCAAAGCACGCCCCGCTCCGAGGTGGTGTTTTCCCAAGGGCTGCAGGGTAGCGCAATACCCGTGAGAGCGCGCCGCGGCCAGATGTTGCAAACGGCTCGGCGCGATAATGAATTATCCACAGCCATTCCCAGGCTGGACGGCTTCTGTTTCGAGCTGCTGGTACTTCCTGTCCGGGACTGGGTTGCGGAGCTTTGCTTGTTGCCAAAACGGCGTCCCCAGCAGCCTCGTGGAGCTGCCCCGGTGCGCGGCAAAGCGGCTTTCCTCGTGGTTTTCCCATGGTGTTTTCTCCCGGGAGCCGGTGCGCGCCGCCGTGCAGGAAATTCTGGTTGCACCGTTATTGCAAAGGCTATTGTTTGGGGCAGGAGCGGGACTCGGTCTTGCTCACATCCCGAAACGTCTCGCTGGGTTAGGGTGTTGTAGAGCACCAGGGCTGCTGGCGGGGCGGCAAGGCACAGGGCTGGTTTTTGCGCAGGGGTCACGCTTAGCCCAGATCCCCGTGTTTCTGCTCAAACTCTTGGGATTTTCATGGGAATCCTCAGGGTTAAGGAAAACTTGGAGTGAAACCAGAGTGAGGGCATGGTCCCTCACCGCGCTTTGCAGCTTCTTGCTGCTTAGCCTGCTCCTGCTTGCGTGGCCAACGCGTCGAGCGATGCGAGAGCAGCGTGTGCAGGGGAGACGGAAGCCCATCCAGCCCTGCCTCTGAGATGCCGAAAGCCCCGTGGCCTGGCTCAGCAGGCCGGCACGGCGCGTGGCAGGCTGTCTTTCCGTCCGCCACAGCCTCGTGCCCCCGTTACGCGCCTGGTAACCTGGCCGTGCCTCGGTGTCTTATCTGAGCGCGGGGCGAGCGCTGCGCTGCTCGTGTTTGCTTTCACTTTGGGTTTTTTTTTTTCCCCTTACTCATCTTTGTGGCTCAGAGGGTTGGCAGCGATAGCCGCGTTTCCCAGGCTGTGCCCGGGTTGTGAAACGCCGTTCCTCACCCCTGCGAACCGCAGGTCCTCTCGTGTGATGCTTTGGCCGCCGCTTGCCCGCCGGCAGCAGCAGGAGGGATTTGGAAGCGTTGCTATCGGAATCGCGCTCCCCCTCGCTGCGGAGATGGATGCTCGCCCCTCGGGTTGCCTGCCCAGGCTCTCGGCTTCCCCCTCGCTGGGTTCCCGTGGAAGTTCCCCGGGCTTTGGCAAACGGTGTCCCAAACAGGGATGTTTCGCTGCCCCGGTAAAGCCCTGGAGAGCCTGCGCTGGCTGCGTGGCACAGCCGGCAGCCTGCCCTGCGCTGGGAGCGGATCTGCTGCCGGAGCATCTCAGTCCGGATGCCGCGTTTCGGGGTGAGGAGGTGAGCTGCTGCAGCGAAGCGCTGGTCTCTTCGCTCCGATAACCGCCAGCTTCAGCTGGGTTTGTGGAAACGGGGCAGCTGGCACGAGACCGCGACCCGAAAGGCTCCTCTGATGCCGCGGCGCTGAGCGGCGCGAAGCGCGTGCCTGGCAGCGGGACGGGGAGCCTGGCAGTAGCGGTCCCGTGTCCCTCGGCGCGACAAGCCACGCTGGGAGCGCTTGCTGCTCGTTTGCTCTCGTGGCTCCCCTCGCGCCAGCTGATGCCATCCTGCTGAAACTGGGCTGGCATTGTCTGCCGGAGGCGCCCGTACACTCGGGACTTGTTCGAGAGAGCTGTTAATCGGTTTAAAACTGCCCCATTTCACTGGCGGGTGTAAAAAATGCCTATTGTGTGTGAAAACAATGCCACCGATGTGAGCGTCTGCGCTCAGCGCTGGGATTGTTTCGCTGGAGTGGTATGAAGTCGCACGTCTGGCCGGAGCGGCGCGCTCGTGGAGCCTCCGGGCTCTCGGCGTCGGCCGGGCGGTTGGTGCTGGGCTTCGCCGCGGCAGCGCCTGGCCTCCTTCGCCCGCGCTGGCATGGAGGATGCTGGAGGGTGGCACCAGGGTCCTGCCTGGGCTCGGGCAGCGCGGCGGAGAGCGAGGAGGAGGAGGAGAGCATCCACCAGGTTTCTGAGCAGCACAAGGAGTTGGGTTTGCGCTGGAAGGGCGCTTTGCGGTGAGCAGAGGTACCAGCCCCGGAGCCCATCACCACCGCCCATCCCTCCGTTCTGCAGCAGGGAGCTCGACAGCGTTCCGGGGTGCAGAGTGCATCCTAAATTTCTGCTCCGCTCTCTGATTTCCACACCGTAGCTGAAAAAGACACCAGGAGCAGGCGAGCAACGTGTGCCGTGTCCCTCGGTGACCCTCTGCCATCATGCCCGGAGCATCCGCTTGCAGAGAACGGGCAAAGCCAGGAGAAGGAGCGGGGCTCGAGGTGGTGGCGGCGGCCTCTGAGCGTTTTCGCACCGCGCTGCGCGCGGCTCCGCGGGGCGGGCGATGCCGGCAGGCTGAGCGCAGCCGGGGCGGACGCACCGGAGCCCGCCGCAGCCCGGGGGATGCTGTGCGCGGCCACGGGGGATGATGGCTGCGTGCGTTTTCCAGTGAGATTTTATACAACAGCGGCCCGTGCGTTTGCTTTATACGGTGTGAGTCCTGCCAAAACAATTTCTTCCTGTTATTGCTCCTCCAGTCTTGGCGGCGCGAGAGGAGCCTTTCGCAGGGAGCTGGGTTCTCCCGGGGGTTCTCCTGCTCCGAGCTAGGAGTGGCATTTTCCAGGGTGACTTTTCCACAGTCCTTAGCTAAATTTGAAAGTTACATGTAGTTAAATGATAAAAGGAAGATCTGAGGATCGTCTGTGTAGGTTTTCTCCCCAGCTGAATGGATCGGGTTTGTTTTAGGCTATTTCCCATGAATTACCACGCCAGTGACAGAGGTGGCTACAGGATGGGAAAGACCTTGGCCTTGAAGACGGATGCTGCGTTAAGATGCGTTGAAGTGGAAGCTGAGACAACGTGGGGCTTTTCATGGACCTGGCCCGGAGCTGGGAGAGCGCTGCGGTCTCGTCGCTTCCCCAGCTGGGACCGGGTGGCTTCAGCTGACGTTTGGTGTTGCCACACTCTTTTGTTTCCTGACGCGGAATGGGACGCGGCGGCGCAGGGCAGCTGTGCGCTGCCATCGCCGTGCTGGGTTTTCCTTCCCACCGGAGGGCTGCGTGGGTGCCTCCTGCTCGCTCGGACATAAAGCACCGGCAGGCGTTGCCGGATCAGCCACAATCGCCTACGATAAAGAAATCGTTTTGGGTTTCCCACTGCAAACACGGCGCCGGGGCTGGGAGGGCTCTCGCTGGCGCTGAACAATTTGACCAAATTGAATAGTTTCCACTCCCATTCCTAAGAGCGGGCTGCTGAGGGGAAGGAAAACCGGGAATAGGCTCCTGGCTCTTCAGCGGCTGATGTCTCCTCGCTGTGGGATGCTGCAGCAGTGCCCGTGGTAACCCCGGGGGCAGGTGTTGCCTTTTTGGCCGCACTTTGGTCTGTAATTGGTCCCCGCGACCGCTGGCCGTAAAAAATTAAAGCCAAGCGTTTTAATAGGCTTTTATGAAGATAATGAGTGGCATTAGGTAGAAATATTTGTGTAAAAGGGAAGTAAATAAATGCGTTTCGGGGCATAAGCCAGCCTGTGTTTGACACAGCTAGAAGCAGTTTTCTCCAAGGCACAGATTATTCCGTAATTGCTCGTTAGTGAAGTTCTTGCCTCCATCCTCTGCAGCGTTTGCCCCTGTCCAGAGCACAGGAGGAAGCCGTGGGTTATGTGGAAGCCCGGCGTGATGCAGCTGGCGTGTTTGTCCTCCTTAACGCGCCTCTGATGGCAATCAGTGGGGTTTGCATCCGTGAAGAATCCGGCCAATGCCACATAAACTGTCTGCAGTAAATACCGGGAGCCTGGTCGTGTGGTTTCAGGCTTGAACGCTCCGAGCGGTAATTACTCTGTCATCTTTCCAGGCACCTTGCTTCGATTCCTCGAAAGTTTCACCTTTATTTACAGCTACAGCGTAAACACGTTTAATAAGACAGAGCTGAAAACGCAAAGAAGTGTTTCTGGGGGCAGAGCTTTACCGCAGGGTGCTGCAGGACCGCTCCAGGGATCTGTGCGGTGCTACAGCCGGCACACGGACCCCAGCGCTAGGGACTCCTCGGGGCACCGTGCAGGAAAGCAGGAGTGTTGCCTGTTCTCCTTCGAATGCGCTCACAAAAGGAGGCGCAGCTTTGGCTGGGAGCGGGAAGGAGCCACCGATGGAGATGCCAAGTCGTCTTTGGAGACCAGGTCTGTCTGAAGAAGCCCCTCTGTGCCGCGTTTCTCTGGTTCGTTCTGCTGGTGGTGACGAGCTGGGGTTCAGCCTCGCGTGGCTTAAGTTGTGATTTCTAGCTGTGCGGGTACGGGGAGACCGCGTTTGGAGCTGGATAAATGACAGCCAGATTTGCCCTGGAGGCTATGGAGCCACATTGCTGTAGCGATGGGTCGTGACTTCATCTTCAGCATCCAACCCAGCTCCCAAATGAGGTGCTTGGTTCGTTTACCTTTTCCCTTGCCCCTTCTCGCCATTGCATCCAGCCACCACTGAGGCCGGGAGTCAGAGTTCCCGGAGATGGGACAAGGAGGTGCAGCGTGGGAGGAAGGTTCGGCGCAGTCTTCTTTCAGGGTTGAAACCAAACTGAGCGCGGGCGTGTGCCTTTGACGTGAGGATCAAAAAGACTGGGTTTAATTGGGTACGTGGGCGCTTCCCTTGCTGCCTCCTTCCTGGCTTCCCTGGACCTGTTTTTGTCACATGCCGGGGGCTGCGCGGTCGCTGTCCGGCGTGTGTTTCTGCATCCGCGCCCTCAGCCCATGCGGTCAGGACCGAAGCGTCCCTGTGGCGGGGGGCAGCTCTTGCAGCCCTTCCCGATTGCCGCGGCTTTCGGGGAGGTGATTTTTGGCACGCTGGCTGCGTCGGGTTTCTCGCTTTTCTTGCTGCGAGCAGTTGTGAAATAGCGGCTGTTCCGCTCGTGCCAGCCATGGCTTCCCTGCCGCGCGCTGTGGCTGGCGCTCCCGAGTTTGGGGGAAGGTGGGACGCGTGTTTGGAGACAGAGGAGGAGAAGCCCGAGAGCGATGAAAGTCGATGGACGATCCTGCTGGCTTCTGTGGGAATGGGGTTTTGCTCGGGTTTTCTGCCGGACGAGCCCACATGCTTAAACGCTTTTTCTTAAGCGTTTCCTTTGTCTCCTTTGAAGGAAGAAGGGGTCACTTTTTCCACGCCGCTGACGTGAATGGTGAATCACAGCCGCTGTGGGAAGGTGCTCTTACTGGGACCGGTAACCTGTCAAAATATTTGCCATCCTCATCCCGATGTCCTCGGGCGTTTTGCAGCCGGCGTGCCAAGTGCTTGGGCATGACCGCGATTCAGAGTGCTCTTCTGGTGCTCCTCCAGTGGGATGGCCAGGAAGGACTGACCCTGTAAAGCATTTTTATTTCAAGGGAGTGCTATAGCCTATGTACGGGAGAGCCCGGCCGTTTTACTACGGGAAGGAAACGCGTCAGCGCGTAGCGAAGATCCAGCGTGTGGCCTGTGAGCCGAGGTGGTTTTGCCTCGGTGCTGAGCGCTAGCTCCAGCTGAAGAGAAGCCACAACGCTGGAATGACATCCAGAAAACTCAGCAGGTTTTGCAAACCCTGGCAGCGCCGGTGAGCTGAGCCGGGGCCGGCCTGGCCCTGCCTGTGCGGGCAGGTCCAGAGCCGCCGTGGGAGTTCCTGCAGCTCTCGCGCCGGCTGAGCGGGGTTCGAACCAAACCGGTGAGAAAAGGCAAGCCGGTGTGCCTCGGCTCGCTGCGGGCTGGTCCTCCGCCTCCAACCTCGCGGAAACCCGTACGCTTGTCTTTCCCGAGGCGGGCTACTGTCTTTGCAGCCTGGTGCCCTGTGGCTTGCCGCTGCGGAAGCCCAGAGCTGCGGCGAGGGCATCGCTGCCGCTCGGCGTTAGCGAAACGCTGGAGCGTGTAGAGAACTCAGGTTTGTGTGACGTGAGTTGGCAAACAGCGTGTTGGTTTTTGCACGATGGTGATGTTTGTATATCCACGCCGTGTGATCTCCTGCAACAACTGCCTGTGTTCCCAAACTGTTTGTCCTTGGAGAAGGGGAGACGTACCCCCCAAGGGATGCGACGGGCACTTTCAGGGTGACTGGTCCTGCTTACGGTGTTTGTTCAGCCCCTTGCCACCCACAACAATAAATTCGCTTGCTGTTGAAAAGGAGTTATTGGAGAGATGTTAACAATATTGAAAAGAGTGAAATAAAAAGATGCATCATACTTGGAACAAAATCCCCAGCTGCTTGTAAAAAAAAGATTTGGGCTTTGTTCCAAAAATGGTGATAAACAGAGCTGTTAGCTGCTCCTGCTCGGCTGGGTTTTTAGCCCTAAAACAGGGATAAGTGGGATGAGAGGAGACGGGACTGTGCGGCCACCTGTGCGTGCGCAGCCCTGTCCCGGCGGCCGGGGTGCGTGGCGGGGGCACAGCCGAGAGATGAAAAAGCTCATCGCTGATGACGCTAATTGGATGCGATGTGGCTTCCCCGTGTTCAGAGCCGCCGTCGCCCAGCGGAGTGTGGCTGGCTGGAGCGGGGCCCCGGCGCGTGAGGAATGCGAGCCGACAGCCCCTTCCGTGGGGAAAAGCCGCGTCGGTGAGACTGTGCGGCGGTCCAGACAGGGGATGCGCTCATGGGGCCGGCGGAAGGGCTGCTTGTTTGGTTTGGGATCCGCGCTGGGTCGGCAGGGCAGGCTTGCATTGGCAAACTCAGGTTTGGAAGTCGTGAGCTGGAAGATGTGTGAGGAGCAGCTCTGGCCAAGCGGGACTGCACCAATGCAGGGTAACATCTAGGGCAGCATTGCCACCAACACTGGGCTCCAAACATCACCCGCGCACTGATAATTTCTGCAAAGCACCCGCTGTGTGCGCCAGCCTGGGCTGCCCGCGTGGCCCCGGGTGGTGCGGAGTGGCTCCGCGTGGCAAAGGGTTATTTTTTGTTGGTGCTGTTGAGGGGGGAAGGCAGGAGAAAGGTGTCTGCATGTCTAGGAGGCACCTTGTGACTTCGGAGGGTTCTGGGCATGAGATGGACGTGCCTGGATTAGGTGATACCCCTGCCTTGCAGGTGAGTATCAGACCCGTGAGAGCTCTGGGCCTTTCTGGGGTGGAAAGCCGCAGCCGGAGAGCAGCCTGGGCACCCAGCAGTCGCGGTGCTTTTCGAGAAACACAAGATTAGGTTTGTCACATGCCTAAAAGCAATTTTGTGTAGGGCCATCTGCCTTCCCAAGGTAGATATCCCGGAATGCAGCGGTGGCCGAATGCACAGCAGGGGCCGTTGGCCATCAAACCTCCACATACCCAGAAATTGGGCTGATTTTACTCCAGAGCAGTGCAGGAGGCTCCTAAAGCTGTTGAAGGCAAAGATGCTTGTACGCCCGATACCCTGGGCTCCAGTCTGAGACTTGCCACCGGTTTCAGAGGACGGTAAAAGGTCAAAAGGTGTTGCTTGGTAAATTAGATTTTCTGCAACGCCGTGCTTGGGGATGGAGAGCAAGCCAGCAAGCAGCTGCTGTGTTTGAAGGAGGTGTTGGTCCTTGGGTTTGCTGTGGTGCAAGGCAAGGCCGTGCGGCGGGTTCGTTCCTGGCAGCGGGTTGATGAGGGCTGGGAGCAGCCCTCCAGCCCGCCTCCTTGCCTTTCGGTTTCCCAATCCCAACGGATGCGTTTGGGTTGTTTGGTGGAGGAACCTGAGAGGTGACGGTTCCTGTTCGAACTGCCGTAAGGAAAAAGGGCACGGGGGAAAGAAGTACAGGGGAAATCCCACCCCTATAGCTGCCGAAAACAAGTAGGTGCCTTGCTATTGTCTGGAGACAGAAGCAGGACTTGGAGGGAGAAGCCCTTTGCCATCGCCAGGGGAACGGGAGGGAGCTGCTGAGTAACACGCTGAAGGAATTCTTGGAAATGTTGGAGCCGAACCGGTTGCTGCACGCGCTCGCAGGCTTTGCGCGTGGATTTGGGGCCGTCGCTGGCACCTGGCTCTCTTGTTTCTGATCCTGAGCTGAACACACACGGTTGCAGGGTCTGTAGCTGTGGCGGTACATCTACAAACGCGACCCCGATTTCAACATTGGCATTGGTGAGCTGCCTTGTGAGATGGCACTTATTTTTTTCTAGTAGTAAATCCATGTCAAAGAGGAAATATAAATAAACTCCTCGAACAAAAGAAGCAAGGAAAAAATAATTCTTTCAAACATTTGAGCAGGAACAATAGGGTAGGATATGCCCTCTCTGGGGAGAGCTGACGGCCGAAGCCGGTAGGAACGCGGTGCCGGCTGTACTCCGCTTTGTGACTAGCGCAGACCTTTGCTCAACCAGGGATTATTTATAGCAAATGTTATGGCAGAAGCATGTGTGACCTGCAGGCTCCCTGCTAGGGGAAGAGCTTTCCTGTACTGTCTCTGGGACACAATAGACAATTATTTAGGCACTATCTTTGTCTCAAGACATAAACAATGAAATGCTGGCTACTGATTTCTGTTCTTCTGTTCAGACTGGGGGCAGCCATGCTTTTTTTTTCTGAAGGATTTCTGCAGGAGGAAAGGATTTTTAAAGGGCTGTTTGTGGAGAAATGTCACAGCTGTAAAGTTCCTGAGGCATCTCTGCTAAATTGGCTAATTGGGAATGCAGAGTGACGTCAGGTTGTTGCCTCTGAGCATCCTCATGAAGGATGGCAGCCGGCAGCTTGACGTTGTTCTGCTGACGTTAGCGGGGCGTGCGCGGGTGTCAACCCCTGAACCTGCCTGTTCTGTTGTGCTTTAGCTCATCGCTGTGGTATTAGAGTACCTGCATCTGCTGCTGGATGGTAATTAAATGTTCTTACATATAATTCACTACTTTCAACTGACTGCCGAACAGCTTAACTAATCTACGTGTAGCGGCAGATGTTTCTGTATTATAATGGTGCCAGTTGGTGCCAAACACCTGAGAAGGCCGGGGAAGCAGCTCCTGTGCATCGAAACAACCTTGTGCTGGCAGATGACCGCTTTCTCAGGCTCCCTCGTTGTGTTGGGCGTCCCTGTGCATCCTGGGTGTCACGGTGACCTGGAGCCGCTGGCGTTTGCGGCGAGCCGGTCCCTCTCCCGGCAGCACCAGCACAAGCCCAGTTTGTCTGGCCGGTGACTCTCTTCCCCTCGGCCGCGGGCGAAATGAGGCTCCTGCTGTAATTCCGTTGTGTTTAGCCGTCGCACGAACTCTACAGCTCCCCAAAATGGGAAGGAAGTTACGTTTAAGTTCTACATGAGTGAGCGGATTTACTCAAACCCAAGTTTTGAGTTCCGTCCTTATGAATAGAGGGATGGAGCTATCTGTGCATCCATCCGTCTGCCCGGTGCATATTGAATGAACAGAAACACAAATGCAGATCCAGTGCTGTAAAAGCTTTGGCTTAAACTGTGAAAACCGTGCGGGGCAGACGCACGCTGCCGCGGGGGAGGCGGCGTGTTTGCCCGGTGGTGACTTGTCTGGTGGGTTGCCCTCAGCGGTGGAGCGAGACCGCTGCTGCAGATTCCCTTCTGCCACGGAAAACTTGGCATTTCAGTAAGGCCTGTCCCCTCCTGAGTGGAAAGGGATGGAAACTGCTCTCTTGTCTGCCTCCTGCTCCTGACGAGGGGGTTTAGCTTCCTGTGTAACCTATTGTGCCGAGCGTGTAGAACGCGAGCTAAGTTCTATGGTCGCTTCCTACGGGCACTTGCTCAGCGCTCCTCGGGGAGCCCGGCACCGGAAAGCCGTAACTGTGCTTGCTAATGGCCTGGAGATGCTTTTTGCAGATGTTTCACCCAAATCTCTTCATGCTCCTTCCACCTCTGTTTAAAAAAGTTACTGTGCAAGCTGCAGTGCCGCCGTGCCTGGCCAAAGCTGAGCAGCGAACCGTCCTTGTCCCGCCAACAAGAGAGGCTGATTCTGTTGTTGTTTTTTTTTGGGGGGGTGCGAGCTGGGGGCCTGCCGGGCGGGCAGGGGCTGGAGTGTGGCTGGCTCCTGCCCGCATCACCCAGGAGCGCGCTGCGAAGGCCTGAACGTGGTTCTGCGGTCGGTCCTTCGGTGCGGCACTGAGAGAGGCTGGAATGTCTGCGGAGACGTGAACAGAGAGGGGTGAAGTCACGATTCGCTCCCTATTTATTTGACCTAAATACACTGAAGTAACTGTACCCGCATGAAAGAGATAATTTCCTGACGCTGGAGAGCTTAACATCTGTTTCCTCCCATTTTTTTTTGGTGGTAGAACATGGTAACGGAAGAACTGGCGGGGTTTTCTTTCCTCTTTTTCTTTTGTATAGCGAGAGGCGCTGCATACTTGGGCTAAATGCGCTCTCTGAGAGCAGACAGGTTTCTCTCAAGGGTTATAGGATCATTTGTTCTCTATTTTCTCTCCTTCCTGCCTCCCCCCGCCCCTCCTGGAGAGGAGCGGATACACCGAAGCCCGGGCAGGACTTCCTTAGCTCAGCCATGCCTTCTGGCCGGCCGCGCCGCGTGCCCTCTCCCCGTCACCCCCCCCGGCACCGCGAAACAATGGCCAAAGGCTCCTTCTTGTTTGTTGTTTTGTATCCCGCAGAGGAAGAGCCGAGTGGAAGATCGTGTCCCCGGGGGCCCTCGGTGCGTTCCAGCTCTGGTTGCCGCCTCGCACGGCTGCCGGCGCCCTTGCTGCACTGTCCCCAGGCCTTCAGCGCAAATCGGCAGCGCCGCGCGATGCTGGGGGTGGCCGTTGGGTTTTGGAGCAAATTTAGTGCTGGGGAAGGGTGAGAGGGGGATGGAGAGCCTTGGAGGGGTGTCTAGAGTCACCGCCCCGCAGCAAGAGCAGATCCTGTCCTTTGGACATCCAGCGCAGCACTGGTAGTGCCAAAAGGAGCTGGGCTTTTCTACCAGCTCTTTCTGACATGGCTTGGACCTCTCGTATGCTGCTGGCATCACCTTTGCAGTGAGGGTGTAGTGAACCTCTGACCCTCTGTGGCCCTGGCTCCAAAACCCTTGAGGTCGACCTCGGGTCTCTCCAGCTGCTCTCTGCCAGAGGCTCTGCGGTGCAGAGCACGTTTCCCATGTGTGATCCTGTCCAGACTGGCCCAAGGGCTACCTCACCACCTGTTCCCTCTTTGATCTCTTCAAAAGCTTGTTGCTCCTTGGTCACAAGCCAAGTTCTTGATTTCAGGAATCGGGTGCTGCCAGCCTTGCGAAGAGCCTGAGCTGTGTGGTGTCAAACGAGCAGGTTCTTTCCATTGTTGGGATCTCTTGAGAAAACTCATCTCAGCCTGAACCAGACCTTTCCCAACTGATCCCTTCCTGGCTAGCTGGTCCTGCTGCCCTGTTGCCTGCGGTAGGCACGTTGACACCCTTATCTTGCCATGGCTGTGGGTAATTCCCGAAAATTTACCAAGGGCCAGCACGGAAGAGCAAGATTGCCCAAGAAAAGCTTCAGTCCATGAATGGTGGCTTGTGACAGCCCTGATTGCTCGGTACTGATTCGGTCTCCGTTAAGTCTGTGAGAACGGTTAACGTCAGTGGGTGTTACCTGGGCCCGTGGCATTATTTCTGCTCTGGTGTCGGTCTGCGAAATCACGCTTGAAAGGAGCAAAATTGCTGTTACTCCCACCTGTATCATGCAAGAAAAGCCTTGTTGCCAAGGAAATGTTGTGCAATCACGAGCGAGATGTGAAGTACCTAGTTCTTTCTTAAAGATTTGGTAATGCAAAAAAAAAAAAAAGGAAAGAGTTTGGAGGGGGGATTATGGCCATTGATATAGGTGGTTGTGTAAGACACCTTGTGCCGTTTGCTTGGGATTTTGTGCGATCCTCACTTATTTGTCCACCTCAGAGAGCTGGAAAAGGAAGGCGAGTTTTCAGAATGAGGGGCTGCTCCTCGCGTGACGAGAAGAGCCGGGTCTTGTGCAGAGACCCGCGTAGCTCCACTGGGTTGGAGCAGTTCTCAGTGTTGGATGGATAGCCGTGGTTTGATGAAACCACTTTCCTCGCCAGTGAGATGTTGTGTGTTTTGTAGACCAAGCGCACCAGCCGCAGCCTCCTGGCTGAGCCACCTCCTTGGGCGTGAGGTGATTCAGAGGCCGGTGGAAGAGGCGTGAGGTGATTACGTTGCCTCACGTTTTCTGTGGTCAAAGTCCCCCCCAGTGATGGTTTCAAAGGTTAGGAGAGGTTAAGGTGAGGCTGCAGTGGAAGGGAAGGCGACGAGGAGCCACCAAGCACCAGTCCCATGTCTGCTTAGAGCGGCTTTGTGGTGGCGGCTCTAATTTACGTCTGGTTTAAAGCTTTCAAAAAAATTAAATATGTATTTTTTAAATTTAAAGCCACCCTTGCACCCTGCGTTTCTGGGTTGTGTTGCTTTGTGGAGGATCTGTCTCCTGTTACAGGCTCTCTTTTGCTTGAGACATGAGGAACAGCCTCTCTCCTCTGTGCTAGCATCCCTCCAAGGACTTCGCAGACGAGCCATTTCCTTTGACTCTTCTTTCCTCACACAGGATCCACCCAGCCAAAAACAATAAAACATAAAAAAACTGGAAGGAGAAAACAAAAAAAATAGGGACCTTTTGTGATTTTTGTCTTCTGCTGCCAGTTGGCTGCACAACTTGAAACTACTCAAATACTCTTTTTTTTTTTTTTTTTTTTTTTTTTTCCACTCCTTCAAATCCATTCAAATGTGTTACTCTTTAAATTGCAGCAGGGATGTCTGTGAATAACTCAATAACTCACAGACCCGGAGCGAGGAGCTGTTCTCCTTCTCAGGCGCCAGCTGGAGGAGCAGTCCTGCTCCATCCTTGGGTTTTTTGGGGGAACAAAAGCTTTTTGTGGTCTCCGTACGGACCCAGGCCAACGCAGCTCCTGCGTGAATTTGTGCTACGGGGTTTAAGTGATGGCGGGCGGCGCCGAGGCCCCGAAACTGGCCTTTGCCTGGGGAAGGAGGTTCTCTTCCCAAAATCTCCATCATGGCCGGTGTGGAAGGCAGAGGGTTGGGTCAGTAGATGGGGAAGCAGAGCGAGGTGGTGTGTGGAAGGTGTTTGCTCTCCGTTTAGGCTGTATGGGGTGTGTTTGGTGAGGGGCTGGTAGCGGGGGCCGCTGTGAGGAGAGGCTGGCAGCGCCTCTCTGGAAACGTGGTTACGAAAGGGCAAAAACACTAGAGAGGAGCGAAGGGGGATGAAAAACCAGTGAGAAACAGCGTGGTGAACCCTGAGGTCGGTGAAGATGGTGGAGAAGCAGGTGCTGGAGCAGGGGGATATTCTCCGACAGCAACCGCGGCCTGTGGAGGCCCCACACGGGAGTGCGGGAAAAGCGTGAGGAGGAGGAGGGAGCGGCAGAGAGGAACTGTGGTGTCCTGAGCGTACCTCTCCCCGTTCCCTGTCCCCCTGCGCCCCTCGAGGGACAGGGGGAACCCTCAGCAGTGAAGGAGGGAAGCGGAGCCATGGGAAAAAGAGGCCGGGTGGGGGCGAGGTGATGTGTTAGTTTTATCTTTGTTTCTTGTTATCCAAATCAACTTTAATTGGCAATAAATCAAATGAATTTTCCCCAAGTCGAGTCTGTTTTGCCTGTGACAGCAGTGGGTAAGGGATCTCTGTATCTTTATATCAACCCATGACATAAACCCATTTCTCCTTACTTTTTCCCCCTATCCTGTTGGTAGTGATGGCGCGGTGGGGTCGGCAGCTGGCCGTGGTCAACCCACCACAGTAGGAAATGTTCATTTTGCCACCCTGAGTACCGCTGATGCCAAAAACGCTTGGCACAACTCCTGTGCCATGGCTGTAGCGAAAGCCGGATGACTGTTGTTCATAAAATAGCAGGATAGTAGTTGTTTCTGTTAAGGTTTTTGACCTTGTTTGGCCGTGCCCGGGTTCCTTGGTGCCTCTGCCATCCATGAGATGGGTTTTTAAATGGATACGGGAACTGTTCGTAGGGCAGTAGAGTAAAATGGACGAGAGTGGGAGTAGGCTTCATGCCTTTGTGTCTTGTCTCTGGGATGCTACTCCTTGTTTGTACTTTTGCCTCCTTCTTCCTCCCAGGAGTGGGATTGGGAATTGAGGGAGTTTAACCCTGTTTAGTGCCTGGCATGTAGTTCTGCACGTCACAGAGGTGGACAGCAAACCCAGGACCACCTTATGAAGCTGTAGGAGCGCGACAGGGCAGAGTTACACCAGTGGAAGGGAAGCTTCAGGATCAGTACAAGCAGGAGTTCAAATATATTCCCAGAAAGGGTTTGAAGTGGTTTCCATCACTGTTGCACATGGAGTATGCTTGTAGTTTTAATCCTGTTCACTTCGGGCGGAACTCACTGGAGGGGGACATGTGTGTTGGGTGTAGCGTTGAGTGGTGGCCAGGCAGCTTTCGTTTAGCAGTCCGGTCCCGTAAGGGATCCCCACGCTGGTGCCATAGCTATAGGAGGAAAAATCTGGCTTGGATCTTCCATGAGTTTTCTGATGTAATATTTCAGAGTTGCATCGGTTCCAGGAAAAGGCTCATTCTGACTTTTCTTTGGAAGCCTGCCTGAAGAGACTGAACTCATGGGGAGCGCGTTGCTGGTTGCTGGCAGATGGGGCTGGTGCAGATGACAGTGACACGCGCAGGGACGCCTTACTGTAATTCCCTCTTTTCCTCTCTGTCACGTGCTCTGATGTATTTAGAGTCCTAGCGAACTGCAGAATGAAGGTGTGATTTACGGGATTCTGCGTTTACTTTGTGATAAATTTATTAGTGCAGGAAGTTTATTTGTGGTCACTAAATTTTGAGTCATTTAGATCAGATTTCGATTGCTTTAAAATGTACGTAGTTTGGGAGCAAATTTTCAGCCTCACTGAAATCGACGGTAAAACTGCCACTGGTATAAGGGTTGACTTGCGATGCTTTAGCAAATGTGTCGTCTAAAGAACCGTTCTGCTCCTAATTGCATTCCTTTGTTCTTTTTTCTTTTAAGTCTTGTGAAGAAAACAATCTGAAGACAATGCATCTGTGACCCCGGATACCAGCTTGCGAGCCGGGGCGATGGAAGTTATAGAGGGCCGCCGGCATACCGGTCCCGTGACAGCTCCAAATGGATATGCAAACAGGATTTTCCAAGCAAACATGCAGGAGGGGAGTGCCGACGCGCTGGAGGTCTGCGGTGCTGAGCGCTGCACCTCCAGCAATGCAATCCTGAGCGAACGGGAGGAGGCACCCAGGTATAAGAAGGCGACCAAGGGCAGCCGGATCTGGAATTTTGTTAGACGAAGGAAAGGACTCTCTGCGAGTAAAGGAAGACCCCAGTCCATGATCCTGCTGGGAGTTACTTCTGAGGTCTCCGAATTAAAAAAACCATCTTTCATGGACAGGGTAAGGCCCTTAAAAAAGGAAAGAACCTCCAAGATCCATAAGAATGTGGATTTGAGAGCATCCGGAGTCCCGGTTGCTTGTGACCCTGAGGAGGACAGTCACGGCAGCGGGCAAAGAGCTGTCTACAGGGTTAAGAAACTGGGTGACAGTCGGAGGCCCTCCCGCCACTCGTACGCGGGGTACATCGATGATCTGGACTCTTCTTTTGAAGACATAGAGCTGAATATCAGCATTCCCGAAATTGATGCCAATGAAAGTAGATGTCTCAGGGATATCAGCGTCAGATTGCACAGTGACGATAACGAGAGCAACGGCCACAGAACACCGGCTAGAAAGAGCGACTCGTTGAATTCTGAGAACTTTAAGAGTCCTGCAATTACAGAAGGGGACAATCAAAAACGGTGTGCTCTGCTCCCACAGGAGAGCAGAAGAGGAAGAAGCTCTGATGTCTGGAGCTATCTGAAAGGAATTTCGTTAACTAGCAAAGATAACTCAAAGCTTCCAGATCAAAGGGCTGAAACCGATTTCCAGAACTTAGAAAACAGAACGGATCATTCTACTTCTTATTTTGACTTTGATACGAGATGTGAGGAGAATCTCAGCCAGCGGAAAAAATCAAACAGTGCGAGCAAAGCCACTCACTTTGGGGGTGTGGTGAGGTTCTTCACCAGCGTGGCCGAGGCAGCGCGGAGGCTGCGAGGCTCCTCAAGGGCGTTCTCACCTGATGAGAAAAGGCCTCAGCGGAGTTTCCGAAGCTGGAGGCAGGATGTTACCTCCCACAAAGAGAGCTTGGTTATCGAAAATGAGAGCGCAAGTGCCTTCTGCACGGTAGGAGCGTGTCTGCAGTCCCCAGACTCAGGCACATGGGACAATCTGAGCTTTGAGAGTTTGGTGGGGAAGGAGCCCATCCAGCACTGCAAAACCACAGGAGCGTCGCAGGGCGTTGGTTCCTCTGCCCTGGGCAGCGAGAATGATAGATTTAATGGAACATCGCTTCCTCCCTGCGGGCCAGGACCACCAGAGCTTGCAGATCACTCTTTCACTGAGCTGAATACTAAAGACTCCTCTGAGGATCTGATCGACTTGCCAGAGATGACTCCGACTAAACAAATTCAGGACGCAGGCAGTACTCCGGAGAAGACACACGTCATGGGCAGCGACCTGCCATGTTCTGAAGGTCTTCCTGTGGATAATCTGGACACTGTGGACCTGGGCCATTCTTTAGCTGCAGATGGTGACTCTTCTGCAGTGACTGAGGCTCTGATCCACCTTCCACAGACAACCCTGACTAAACTTGATACTGAGGACGTGGCTTGTGCTCCAGTGGTTCCTAATGACGTGGATCCATCTCCAGCAATGGCTCAGGAGCTTTCAACAACAGAACTGGATATGCAGGACTTGAGAAATCCTCAGCTGCCTTTGCAAGACCTGTCTAGAGGTGAGCTGGGGATTCAGGACTCAGGCAGCACTCTGGAGAAGACACAGGTTGTGGCCAGGGACCCAGCACGTTCTCAAGATCTTCCTGTGAATAATCTGGGTGATGCCAACCTGGGCTGTTCTCCAGCTGCAGGTGGTGACTCTTCTGCAGTGACTGAGGCTCTGATCCACCTTCCACAGACAACCCTGACTAAACTTGATACTGAGGACGTGACTTGTGCTCCAGTGGTTCCTAATGACATGGATCCATCTCCAGCAGCGGCTCAGGAGCTTTCAACGACGGAACTGGATATGCAGGACTTGAGAAATTCTGAGCTGCCATTGCAAGACCTGTCTAGAGGTGAGCTGGGGATTCAGGACTCTGGTGGCACTCTGCAGAAGGCACAGGTTGTGGCCAGGGACCCAGTACGTTCTCAAGATCTTCCTGTGAATAATCTGGATGCTGCGGACCTGGGCTGTTCTCCAGTTGCTGAAGTTGACTTTTCTGTAGTGGCATTTTTAAAATGTACAACACTGAAAGGACAGGTTTTAGAGCAAACCGACTGCCGCATCAAAAAGTGCGGAACCATTTCATTTGTAGAACAAAGCTCTGTAGAGGTGACTGACAGAAGGGAACACTTTAACTGTAATGACGAGTGCCGTCCGTTCCAGGTGCACGTCTCTAGAATTGTCTCCTCCGGACGGCTCAAAAACGGAAAGGTACGAGTAACTTTTATTATAACGCTTTCAGTAAGACCATGCTGTTCTACATCTTTTCAAGATGGTTTCCACTTGAACACATTTTATATATTCCTCATTGGGATTTTCCGTTACGTAGACCATTGTATGAATGATGGCAGTAGACACAGCTTGTGTATCAGTCTGAGAGGAGTCTGAACTGGTGTGTCCCTGAGCTATTAGCGTGAACTTCCAGAGCTGCTCCTCCTGCAACCCTTTGGCCATTTGTTTGCATCAGTGCCTCTAGAAGAGGCTGTAGCAGGGTCTTTCTAGGCGCTACCTTTCATTTTTTTACTCTCTGCATTTCGTTCATTTGAAGTGGAAGCTTGTCAGAAGAGTGCTTTTGACAAATTCAGAGTTTTGAAGTGTGCCGTGGACAAATGACATTCGGCAATTGCGCTATGGCCCTTGTGTTTTCTACCCTAAAACAGCAGCAGGGATGGCGTTCGTTGATTTTTATTGGGTGGTGCTGGTTACAACATGACATCTAGAATACCAGTCAGAGTCCTGGCACACAGTGCAAGAACAGGAGAAAAAAAAAAAAAGGTGACCCATGTCTTGTAGAGCTCATCAGATCGTTTCTCTGCCAGATCTAAGCAAGCTCTCTCCGTGCTCCAAACCTGGCAGGAGTTGTGTGGCCTCAGCAGTTTGGCGCCGAGCCTGTAGCAGAAAGCCTTGCTGAGGAGCTGGGTGCCTCCTTGGTGGGAGAGGAGCCCTCCTGAAGCCGCTAGCCTCCCCGTTAGCTCTCAGCCCGTCGCCGTAGCGCCTGCGCACGTGTCTGCGTGTGGAGCAGAGGTCTGTGAGCGGTGGCAGCCCTGTCAGCTGTCCCGGCTCCGTCGCTCTGTGCCGGTTGCGGAATTGGTGCAGGTTTGTGGACAAACCATGGTAGGACCGAGTGTGAAGGCCAGCTGTTTGCTTTTGGGTCCCTGCTGATTAGCTGAGGCTGAAATGGTGACTATTTTTTTTTTTTTTTGAAGGTGCCAGGTAGGGAAATTGGGTGAATTCATGAAGAAACTTTCTCCTTTCCTTTAGGGCTTGGAGAGACCAGAGATGTTGCAGAGGTGATGACATTGTTCCTTGTTGGAAAAGGGGTCACTGTAACTTCTGAGCCAAGAGGGGAAGTGTTTGAAAATTGGCAGCACATTAGAAATGCCAGGGGAAAAAAATCTGAACTTCTGACTCCCGTCTGAAATGGGCAGTGCCATTGTTCGGTATTCCTGGGTTTGTTTTTCAGCTCCATTTTGTGTAACACACAAAAATAAAGGCAGCGCGCTGTGTAATTCCAGGCGCTCATGAAGTGGGGTGGATAGCGGTTGGTCGCTTCTTCTGGGCTCTGGAAGAAATGTTTTTAGGAGAAGCTTGAATGAGAGGGCTGTGGTTTGATATCCCTCACCAAGCTGGAAGTATTCCGGGCAGGAGGGAGATAACAGAGGCTTGAAAGGATTGAGCGGAGCAGAGGAAAGTATTGGCGCTTTTTTCCCAGCGCAGCCACGTCTCCGCCAGCTGCGGGCAATGGCTGGTGCCTGACGGCAGAGCTCTCGGGGCAAAACCGGAGCGGTGTCCCAGGTCGGCTGTGTGAACGGGAGGTGCCGTAAGCCCCCGCTCAGCTGTCGCAGCTTACAAACATTACCAAGAAACTGAAATATGGTGCTTGAGATAACCGGACAGGAAACCTCCCCTGAGTTCCCGTCGAGCGTGGCGATAGCAGTACGACCTCCGGACTGCCGTGGGTTCCGGCTCTGCCGAAGGCCTGCTGCCTCACGGGGCGGGAGCAGCAGCGGGATAAGGGAAAGTGTACAGCCGCCCCGGTTTGTTAACACCTTCCGCATCCCAGAAACTCGGAGTAGGGATTTAGATCTGGCGGCAGCATCAAACCCAGAGCGGTGCAGAGGGAGGCTGAGGGAGGGATGCTCCTGGATAGGAACGCACCTAGAGAGTTTGCCGGCAGCTCCAGGGACAAATGTCCTGAAATACTCAAGGGATTTGCTTGCCTATCTCTCATCAGGGAGTGGCACTCGGAAACGTTTTACCAAAAATAAACATACAAGAGGAATAACTGCAGCCTGAGCTTGACAGTAGCAACAAACTCCAGCCTCTTCTTGTTTTAGGGCTAAAGCCAGCTCTTGGCTGGCACCTGTTCCCCAGGACAGTTGTTGGCCCTCCTGCCTCTGCTCCAGGCTGCCCTGCGTTAACGGGAGGATTTGTATTTCGGGTGAAATGCTCAACCGCAGCAGCGAGAGGGTGCTGCCGGGACGGGGTGGCTTGGCTTGGTCAGCTGCTGTGGGCAAGCGCTCCGGCAGTCGTACAGTGTGCTGGCGGTGCGGAGCAGAAAGAGTTCGAGCAAATATTTTCAAAACAACCTCCACCTTGTCCCACAAAAAGCACGAAAGCGCCGGTTCTCGGTGAGGCTCCCTGCCTGAACTGGGTAGGAGATAATACAAGGCTGGTGTGGCACAAAGGGTGCTGGAGTGGGATTTAGGGGGCCTGTTTAGCGGTGCTCTCCTTCAATTAATGGCCTTGTTTCTTGCCTTTTAAATTTTTAATGTCTTTGGGCAGGAGCTGAGTGATGTTACAGGGAAGTAACAGCTCAATAGGATTTGATCCTAGTGCTCTAAAGGAAATAGCATTGCAGCAGCATTTAGTAAGAAGAGTGGCTTCTCAAACGGTCCCCCTGCCTAGTTGCTTTCAGACCCCGTCCCAAATTCTCATTTGTTCTGGGAACTTGTGAAACAGTGGAGATAAAAACATTTTGAAGAATTGAAAGAAGACTTAAGGCCACAATAGGTTGTCAATGGGAAATGAATTAGTGATTTCACCGTTCACACTGCTGCAACTCTGGAATGAGAGTGCCTTCCTCATTTTGAGAGATAGCTGTGAGAAATGAACTGAAAGATGATACGGAGGTTCTACTGGATTTTGGACACTTGCAAGCTCTACAAGTTTCCATTTTCCATGTCTCTGCTGGGACGAAATATCCTCATCCCACCTCTGAAAACCGCACAGCATCCCAACAGGCAGAGTGCTGCTGCAGGGGGGCAGGCGTAGCCCCAGTTGTTACTTGACCACTTCCAGTAGCCTGAGGTGATGCTGAGGTGGAAGGAGGCTTTGGTCCCACAAAGACTTTCTGGCTTTTCCATCGGGGTTTCAAACCTCCTGCTGTGTCCTTGGGCAGGGGGTGGGGGAATTTGTTACCTCCTTTGGGGCTGACATGAGGAAAGCTTGCAAAATGTGCATCTGACTGCGTATTTCAGGCATCAGTTTAGAGATTTTAGGACCCAGAAAACTGATTCTTGTTGCTGGCAGAGAGATGGGGGCACACACAGGGACCGGGCGCCGCAGAGCATCTCGGCCTGTGTGGCTCTGGCAGGGAAGGAGCTTTCTCTGCAGTCTTTCTATGCCCTCTGCTGGCTTATTTGTGACATAAGGGTTTATTTTACTGAAAAAAACCCTTATTTTTTTCCCTAGCGTTTTGAATTTTATCTCCAAAAGCTTTACGGACTGCAGCCTGCGGCTGGCTGTTGGGGCTGCACGCAGACAACGGTTGGTTTTGTGATGCTGTTTTCTGGGGGAACGATGGTTGCCAGAAGTGGGCACGTGAGATCTCTACAGCCTTTCCAACTTGGGCAAAAGTGTCTGTCCCGTAGGACGAGGTGCCAGCCGACCTGGGATGCTCCGGGTTTCCCAGCCGTTTCGGGAGCCGTCTGGTCAAACCCTCAGCATCACAGCGGATGGCTGCGGATGTTCCTCTGGAGCAGCCATCCAGCTTGTTCCTCCGCATACTCAGGAGCCAGCTTGTCCATCGAGGTGCTCCCCGTCGGGGAGCGCGGTCACGCTGCGAGGGGCCCGTGCTGGTGGTGCGGGGTCGGGGCTGGCACGGCGTTATTCGGGTTTGTGATTTCTGTGCGCTAGCTGCATCCTGCCTGGGAAAAGCCGAGCCGCTCCCTGTGCGTGCGGTGGGTCTGACTGGAAGCGCAGGATTACTGCTTTGCCTGCGTGTGCACATGCCAGAGGATGCGTTTGCAGATCTGCTGTCTGATAGCTGGGGCACATCTCAGATCCTCCCACAGATTTGAAGGTTCGCGCTGGTGCAGCAGCTGCAAGCGCCTTTTCGCAGAGGAAGATACAGCAGCTTTTTCTGCATTTGCCAGAAATTACAAGCGATGTGCAACAAGTTCTTATAGTGACCTTTAGCTGGATATTATTTTATTGTCTCTCTGCTGCAGCACATCTTGGGAGCAGCTGCAGAAATGGGGCTGCTGGGTCGATTTGCCTCTTCCCTTCCCGCTCCGGTGAAGGATGCCAACCAGGAGATGGGCGTTTCTGAGAGCTGGTCTTCTGAGCTCTCTTCCAATCCTGGTTGTTGGCAGTGAACTGGCTTGTGTCAGCCTGCTGCTGGTAGTTGCGCTTACGAAAGGCTTCGTAGTCCTTCCAAATTAAGAAATAGTACTTTCTAAATCCTGCCGTTGCCAGAAAAGCACTATGCTCCTGCCAGTAGCGAGGTACGATTTAGTTGCAGAACGGAGATTCTGTGTATTTATGGCTTTTAATATGGTTATGGCTGACAATCGTCTTGTTTTTGGAGACAAAACCTCTAAATCCTATCTCCAAGCTGTTCAGATTTTCGTGTTTTTAATAACCGTGAGGTGCTAGCAAAATCTTGAATTAAAGCCTGTATTTGGTGCTATCTATAGTGGGGTAGGGTTTTTTTTGGGGATGTATTTTTAGCAGGTTGAGTTTGCAAAGCTGATAGGCTTTACGTGTGTGTATAACCAGCCGCTGAACACATGGGTAATTCAGATTTCCACATGTTTTCTTAAAATACTTGTTGGATCTTAAACTGATCTACTTCCCAGCCTCAAAGTTACCACAGGCCACCTCCTGCCGTCCTTGGTGCCACCAGAGGAACGATGTGAATGGGGACCTCTAGGCATTGGTGCTAAAGGACTATGTGTCCAGAACTTCTCTGGGGGGAAGGTTTTCTTTGGCTTTTTCCTCCTCCCAGCTCCTAGCCAGTCAAGAGGAGTGTCCTGGATCAGTGGACACGGCGCTGCGAGCAGGGAATGGGAGATCAAACCTTAACTCATCCCCAGGCTCCCACTCTGCTTTTGGGGTAATTGTAGCCTGTCCGCTTTGTCATCTGTAAATAAAGGTAATCGATAATACCACATCGGTGAGAACAGGGGCTGCTGGAGTCTTGGGGACGGATCCACCGAACCCTTTGGGGCACCCAGTTATTAGCTGGGCCATGGAAGTACGACACATCTGTCTCTAACTGGGGCTAGAAGCCTACCAGCGAGGAGCACCTCCTGTTTTCTTCTCCTGACCTTTCCAAACTGATTTTTCTGCTGATTGCTTGACTCTAAGGTTGTCCACCAGAGTGTTTTGGGACCGTGGTCTGCTCCAAACGGTGATGCTGTAAAGAGCAAGCGTTAGAAATGCTGAGCAATGTGATCATGAGCTAACCTTTTATCAACAAGGACCTGGAAAAATTCCTAAGAGTAACACAAAGGGCTGAAGCCTGGTCCAAAGCCGATGGTCCTTGGTGGATTTGGTACAGAGCAAGGCCAGGCCATCTGCATGCAGCTAAGTACATCTCTCCAGTCACACCAGAAGCTGCCAGGAGAAGATGTAGGATGGGTAGGAAGTATCTTGAAAGAAAATCAGATGATTTTACAAATATTGGGTTGCAGGAGGGTCAATGCATTTGATTTAGACCTTTGCTAGCAGTTAAGTGATGCAAGACTCGGCTTTTGAAGGAGGACAGTCCATGGGTCTGATATGTTCGTTTGCAGTTATGTGTTCCACCAAAGTGATTGAAGTCCACCTACACATGAAGAGTCCTTCCTCTCCCCAGAAGACTCTCTGTACCCTCCCGATGGCTCCGGCAGCACAGCAATAACAGCAATGCCGTTCTGTTTAGTCACCTCCTGTCCTCTTCGTAGACCATCTGTAGGCTTCTGTTTATGGAGTTGAAAAAGACCTGCTTTATCACCATGAATGTGCCTAGTGAAGTCTGGCTGACCCTGGCCACCATCTCCAGACCTGGCCAGGTTCTTTGCGTGGGCACCGTGGCGTGGGGCTGGCGGGTGAGGCCCCATCCTGCCAGCCAGGTTGTGTCTTTGGCTGCTGGTTTGCCGTCCCTTAGAAAGCAGCCAGCACGTTGTGAAGCCAACCCAAAATGTTTTAGGTAGTATCGGGTCCTCGGCACCAGCTAATCCACTCCCTGTGTGTGCTCCTGCTGGGACCTGGTAGTCTGAGAGTAGACAAAAAGCTGTGCAGAAAGGAGACATCTTCATCACCTGTTACTCTCAGAAGTGCCTCGGAGGCCAAGCGCCACTGGAAGTTGTGGGACTTAAACGCTGTGAGCTGTGCTGGAGGTCTGAGCCCCATGCAACGGGAGCTGGGGCATCCAACGCCACAGCCGGCAAGTCTTAATCTTTCAGTCAAAAAAAAAAAAAAATGCAGCGGGTGCAGATCGCAGTGAGAAAGTCTAAGGTGTGTCGCACTGTCTGGAAAACTGTGTGTACTATTGTACGTGCTGTGATTGCTTTGTCTGAGGCTTGACACATGAACACTCTTCTCTTGCCAGCTGATGTCGCATCCTTCTCAGCCATCCCCGCAAGCAGCACCCTTCAAAGTTCTCGTGGAGAGGTGTCGCTCGGAGCCGCTCTCCCAGAGCACCCCGATGGGGCTGGACCAGGTGGGAGAGCGCATGCAGCACTTGCTCAGGAGACGCGGTGAGTAGCTTTGTGATGGTTTTCTCCCAGGCTTGGTTTTTGGTCTCAGCTGTCCTGCAGAGCACACCGAGGGCTGTATGGGTTGGAAAACCAGAAATGTGTCCCGTTACAGCCCTGGAGCCAGGTGAGGGAGCTCTGATGGCTGCGTGCTAAGGAGCTTCTCGCTAGCTAATAACATCTTTTTGTATAGAGTGTGTTTCTGGAGTAAGGCTATTTTCTGTCTTTTATGTCTGTGAACACAGTCCCTCTGATTTGGTTGTGAGAAGATGAACAGATAGGCAAGAAGTGAGGGGTTTTTCTCCTGTGCTTTCGTACTCTTCCTGATCCAGAAGAGAATCTCATGAGCCAAAGGCTATGATGAGCTATTTGTCCTGCTCAGAATGACACTGGAGAAAGCACTACAGGATGTATTTGCCAGAGGGGTCTTGTGTTGGCAGGTAAATAGGCTGATGATTGAATAGATGACATCATTTCTTGAACCTCTAATTAAAAAGATTGATAATTAGAGTAAGGAAGTGGTTTCCTGAAGGGATGCTGCTAGCACCAGGAGTCCTGTGATTTAGCAGCGGGCAGGTTTGGGAGCGCTGCCAGGCGATGCTGGCGTTGCTCGGGAGCGCGCTGGGGATCTGAGCGGTTGACGGGTGGTGGCAGCACGTCAGGGGCAAGGAGAGCGAGGAAGGCAAAGGCAAAGTGGCTGCCTGTAACTGACGGCTCTTCTGCCGGGGTGCACGCGTTTCCGGCACGTGGGGAGTAACGCGTCCATCTCTCTGTGAGCGTTGCTGCGTTTGCACGTTGCTCCCGAGCGCTACTACATCGGCGCGTTGCCGCCGGAGCCCGGTGGCAGCCTCCTGCTATAACCGGCGCTGGCGCTGCAGCTCGGTTTTCTGCGAGTCTAGAAAGTGAAACGCGCCTTGCTAAAAATAGCAGCAGGCTGCCTGCGTCAGCATCGCGTTTGGGAAATAGGTCTCGGTGCAATCTCTCTCCCGGCAACGCTGGAAGAAAATCAGGATTGCTGCCCACCCGGCCGTGCCAGGGCTGCAGCGGGGTTCCGGCTCTGCGGCGCTCTGCGCTGCCGTCCGGGGCAGAGGGGGATCCCCTCCTCTTTGATTTGGGGCAGGGAGCGCGTGGGGTGTGTGTGTTTTGCCCCGGTGAGGTAGAGGTGACCTGAGCCCCAGCACACAGGTGTGGATCTCCGCTCTCCCAAAGCCTGGGACCGTTTACCCTTTGTTACCTGGTTTCAAACCCCTCAGGACTGGCGCGGTCTGAAACCTCTGCCTGGGTCAGAGGTGCCTCAGGAAAAACAAAATGAGCGCTGTGCGTCCTTCGGGGAAGAATTCCAGAACTTGGCTGTTTTCTGTGGAAGCCTTTCTCCACGAGTGGGATGACAAGCCTCCTGGGGATGGGAGCACCCGTGGGTGCGTGTATGCGTACCCAGGCACATACGTGTGCGCTGCACAGACCCTGCGCCTGGTGAGAGGAGTCTGTGCCACAGCTGCTGCGGGGGCACGAACGGTGCTCAGCTCTGTTTCCTTCCTCCCAGTGGCTGTCACTCCAGGCCAGGGGATGTGAAGAGTCCAACGGAGCAAGGGATTAAAATCTAACCTTGCCAAACGCGGGAGGGAAAAACCCCGGTCTCGCACAGAATGGCAGCTTCATCCCAAAAAGAGAGGGATAGGATGGGGGAGCTGGAAATTTGGCTTGGTTAGAAAAGCAGAGCTTAATTTTGAAAGGTGAGTCGCCAGCCCTGTGCCACCATTTGCCTCTTTACAAGCTGTTCTGTGCTTGTACCGTCTGGAAGGCCGGGCTGAGCTTTGGTGTAAGTGGTAGAGCTCGCTTAAAGCTGCATCGGAATCGCGTCTGTGAGGGACTGGCCTGAAGTGCTTGGGGTGAGAGGTAGCCCAGTTACCTTGAAAAACAGCTTTTGTGGACTTCTCCATTTTTGTTTTCTGCACGAATTCCGGAGCTGTTTGTTTTTCAAGGCAGCGGTGAAGCGGGTGTTCATGCGGGTCCGAGCCGTGGCCGTGCCGTTAGCCGTTACGACCCCGGAGCTATTGCATCCCGGCACACGCAGATGGGGCTCTGGTGCTCCCGGGAGAGTGTGCCAGCTTCACACCCAGCTTCTCCGACCCCACCTGCTCACACCAGCTCTGAATTTGGCTCTTGGCTCTCGGTTTGCGCCTGCATTTTTGTAGTCTCTAAAGCTGCACTATTTTTCTTGTATCCCAAGAGCACTGAATAAAGCACCTAAATATACCCTCTGCTCTCTTTTTCTAAAGAAGAGGTTGAATGAGTCTCTTGCAAACAATTTTGTTTCTTTCATTTAAAAGAACAGCCTCCGCCCCCAGCCTGAGCTAAAGCACAGCGTTTATCTTTTGTCATTCCTTTTTTTTTTTTTTTTTTTTCTTGTGGTTTTTCCCCGGCAGCTGAGAACGAACAGGCTTCAAAGACTCTGAAGGTGCGCGGGACCTGCAGGAACGGCGGCCGTCGATGGAACCTCTTCAAGCCCGGCGCCGAGAAGCTGCAGATCAGTAGGGTAAGGTGGTGGTTGGCATACGCCGCTGCCCGCTTCGGGGGGAGCCTTCACATGCCGCGTGTGCGGGCTCGGGAACTAACGGTGTGCTTTGCTAACGGCTGCCTGGGTCTGCGGGTCCTTCACCCACAGGTGGGGATGGTTTTTGTTGTTAGAGTTATTCCGTAGCAATCAAAGAGTGGGCACGTTGTCCTTCCCCCCGGATTAGTTTCCCTCGATGTGTATCGAAGGCTTTATGGTCTGGCGGAGGCTGGGCCTCCCGTTTCTTTGGCTGCGTGTTTCTTGCAGGTGGAGGGAACTGAGATGTTTCAGATTGCCTGTAGATTTTGATGACATTTTTTTTTTTTCCCTTTTTAACCATGTGTCCTTTGGGTTTGGTACTGCCACCAGCACCGTCTCAGTGACAAATTCATGTCACTGCTTTTTTCCCCAAAGTGTTTTGCAAATACAGGCACAGTCCACTTTGTTCTTTTTTTTGTGAATGATCTTTCTAACAGGGGAGGTGAAAGCTGTTGTCAGCCTGGGGATGTCCATGTCCATGAAAAAATCAGAAAAGATGGCAAAAATTGTACTGTTTGTCTGATACTTTTCCTTGCTTGGGTGGGAGGATGTTTTTCATCTGCACTGTGCCATGTGTTTGAAGTCAGGAGACCTCGAGTATTCCATGGTCTTGTTTTGGATTTGTATTATTTGTGAGTCTGGCTTCGCTGATACCCAACATAGAAGACTCTGGGTTGTCAAAACCCAGTAGATTTGCAGCTGGCAATTAACGTGATGCAAGGAGAGTTTTCTCGTGAACAGGGCAGAAGAGGTTTAGCCCTTGTTGTTCCTCTGGGGCAGACAAACAAAGGATGAGCTGGGAGCTGGGAATTTCCCTGCTGGAATCAAGAGGAGGAACTGACCTTCTGCGGTTGTCTCTGTGGCTCTTTCCCTCCCCGTTACTGTCCTTCCTTAGCAGCCCTTTATTGTAGTCATTTTCCCTTTGATATCGGATGAACTGCCTTCCTGAATGTGGTTTCCAGGGAGGACCTGGCCTTTGTGTCTGTTTTTTCCATCGTGGAAGCAGTAAGTTGGTAGTGAGGCTGACTTCTCCAGCCTCCTTGTGTTGGGTGTTGGCTTCCCGGGAACACGTGCAGGGATGGACCACTGGTATTTCAGTCACTTGTGGCTTTCTGGAATGCCATCTTCCATCACTTCTGTTTTCTTTCTTGATTTTTTTTTTTTTGTGGGCTTTTGTGTCCCTTCTACAAGGGACTAAAGCCCAAATTTGTATGCTGGAGGAAGCCACTGTCTAATTAGTTGGAATGGAAGGTTTGCGTGAGAGCCAGCCTCTCTGACATCCCCTGTACTGATAACAGGCAGTCCTGCTGTGCAAAGGTGTTGAATATTCACAAACCCCCCCAGCCCAGCCTGTCCTTTCTCCTCCCTAAGTCACGAGCCGTTTTCACAGGCTGGCGGGGGGCTGCCACGGCGATGGCGGTGGGCGTGCGAGCCTGCAGCTCCCCAAAGCTGATTCCCCGCTGGCGTGTTTCTGAGGAGGCAGGAAATTCAAACGACGTGCAGCCTCCGAGGGAAAGTTGATTGGGGCTCTCTGGCGCTCGCACCGTGCTGCGATGAGCAGGGACTGCTGCTTGAGATTCAGTACCAGCTCTCCGCTTTCTATTTTTACCTTCTGGCATAATGCTGAGTGAGCATTCTGTTTAGTGGATTTTTTTTTTTTTTTTTTTTTTTTGAAATGTGTCCTGCACCATGTTTCTCTTGCCTTGCTGCTTTGGGGGGGAGGAAGGGGGTGTGACAGAGATCGTGCGCTGCTGCATTCTGAACGTGAGCCGTATGTAATCAGAGTCATTTTCAGTCCTGTCCGTGCGAGTAGGCTGATGGAGGAGCATGGTCCTCGGACTTTCCTGGTGCTAATTAGTTTAAGTATCAGTGTGCTGGTTACCAGGGGTTTATTTGCAAGTATGGAAGGCTGCCAGGAAAATACATCTTTGAATCTCACATCTTTGAATCTCTCTTCCCTCATTTTAAACACTCAGTACTTCTGCTGGCAGAGTATGTCTGATCTGTATGTTTTTGGGGGGATTTGTTTTGTAGCTTGGTATCTGCTCTACTAGTCCTCTAGAATCCTTAGGTAGCTTTTTTTCCATTGCTTTCCTCCATGAAGCCACTCTTAGGCATTTATAAATGTTTCTTTTGCAAGTTCTGAAAAACTCTGTGCAATATTGTTTAAAAAAAAATAAAAATTGGCTTGCTCATTCAAGGAGGAACCAGCAGTTCAGTCCGGGCTGACAGACCCCGATGCCCCCGTCTCAGAGCCTCGTAACTCTGATGCTGTTACGTGGTCCCCAGCTATCTGTGTGCGCAGCGAGGGTCTCTGAGTCAGGGGGGTGTGCAGCCTCCTAAGCTCCTGAGGTCTGAAGTGTCTAATCCCATTTAATTTATGAACTCGTCAGAGCACGGAGAACATTGAATGGATGCATGTGGTCTCTGGTGAACTCGAGGTCATCCCTAAACCCATTTGCATCTGTTTTGCGTGAACGGACCGTGCTTTGAACTTTCTCCCTGGTCACTCTGATGAATATTATAACAAGTTCACCGTTTTGAGCGTGACAGAATGGTGAACTTGTGAGTTGTGGGTTTCTGTTCTGGGTGGCACAAGAAAGAGATTTGAAGTTCCAGACTTGGAAGAGGTTCTCAGCTGTGCGTAGGTTACACGTCAGCCTTTATTAAGAAGAATCCCAGCTTCCAGTTTGTGATGGTCTTTGTAGCGCAATTGGACCTTGGGGTGTTTTCTGTGCAGCTGCAGGTGTCCTACATGGTATTAAATATGTTTAAAATGATGCCTGCACATAATCACCTCTTCTATACTTCAAATTAAGCTCTCTATCCTCCTCTTAAACACCAGCTTGGAATGGATCCTTGTCCCTGTTGCTCGGTAGTTCCACCTTGATTGCTGTGCTTCGACTCATTACTCAGCCTTGTCACCGTGTTTCTCTCTGGGACATGGTTTATACAAAAGAAGCTGCAGTGTAAACTCAATTTGTGTTGCGTTGCTAAAACCTTAATGACATTTTGCTTGGCAGCAGTAGACACTCTGTGTGGTTTGCCCTTCCCCAGTGCGTTATGTTCTAAGTAAACAAGAGTCCACGGTAGGTGTAGCATGAAAAATCTGAGTAAATATTGGAACAAAGGCTTTTATAGTGCTTCGTAAGCTCTGGCTGCATTTGTGATTTGAGGCCACTGCAGCGTCACGAGGATTTAGCTGAAAAGGAGCTGAATTTGGGAGGGAAGGGCGAAAGCGCAGGTCATAGCTTCAGAATCTTCTGTAGCTGCTGAGACGTGATTCTGAGATGCATCTTCTAGATGAAGTGCCATTGGTCGCTGTCTAGGTGAACGCATCCAGAAACTCGTCAAGGGCTGAGGGGGAAGCGGTTAGCACGTGTGGGACTCCCGGCGCTCTCAGAGGCGAGGTCCGAAGTGCTTCGCTGCGTCGTCAGACTGACATGGCCAAGGGCGATTCCCCTGCGGCTCCTGCGACGGAGGGCGGCCGCGTGGTGGTGGTGGCAGGGCTCTCCTGCTCCCGTGGTGGTGTGAGCTGTGCCCAAACCTCTTGATTTGTTTGTGCTGACACCCTGGAAGGAAGATCAAGGACCATCCCCTCTGCTCCTTTCCCTTTTGTGAAGGGGCTACGTTCATAAAAACCGAATACAGCGCACCTCGCCACGCTGCTGTGATGCTCTGACTGGTGTGGGGAAATCTGGGGCTTGCAGGGAGGGTGCACGTGCTTTGGCTCTGCCAAAGTTGGTTTTACTCTGCATTTTGAAATCAAGAAGTTGAAGTGGGTTTGGGTAACAAGCTACTGCTACCTGGTACCACAGGGAGGAATAAAGAGTCTAATTTTGTCCCAGGTTTTCTCCTACGGAATTGTGGTGGTTTTCATACCTGAATTAAAGTTAGGGCATTAACCCAACACTGTGCTTGTACTTGGAGAATGAGGAGTATAAAACTAACAGGATAAGGAGGTGCAAAGGGGTTATTGGGTATTGTATTAGTGAAATCACACGGCCTGCAGTGAGCTCCTCCATGAATCCGGGAAAACTTCATCTCTTAATGGACTGCACAGAATATAGAGAATAATTCCCCTAATAAATCTCTTTCCTTCTCTAATATCTAGGGAAATATATTATCCTGTTGTCCAGTAACCTTCAGAGATCAGTCTTATCTGAACAAGAATAGACATCTCATGTTAGCTCCATCTGGTGTGATAGGGTCAGCGGTTGCGCTCCTGTGCAGCTGGAAAAAGATGGAATAACAGCCGATTGCAGTACTGCTGGGACCAGTGTGAGATACTGTTTGCCATCACTTCCCACGTCAGGGTGGATTTTCCTGCTGCATGCTAACAAAGTGTTGTCTTGTGCAGTTCTGCTCGTCTGCTGGTGCTCTGCGTGGCGGTGTCAGATGTAGGGTTTCTCCCCAGTGATGCTGTGTTTGATTTGGTTAAGGAAAGGAAATTAAAACAATTGCTGCAAGCCAGCAAAGGCCTGCTGTAAGCCACAGCTGGAGTGGGGTGCCCGAGAAGCAGATTCCTCCAAGAGAGATGAGTCAGTACTGAATGATTCCTATCACACTCCTGCTCATACAAGGGCTTACAGATCCAAAAGCAGAAATAACTCCACCACTGACCTTTGTACGACGGGTGCTCCTCAGGTCTCTGTCTCTTGACACACTTCCAAATTTTTAGGTGTTCTCCTCTTGCCTGGGGAAAGAAGCAGGTCCCACAGGAGCCAGGCAGTGATTTGTGACTGTCTTTCAAAGGAGACTTGCTATGCTGCAGGAGTACGTGGTGTCTCTGAGATGTTTAGGTGTGGCAGTGGATGGGTCGCATCGGTGTCAGCGTGATGCTGGGGACGGGACTGAGCTGAATCGCGAGCAGCATGTGGCCAAGCAGCGACAGGGCTGCCTTGTTGCAGTTGTCTTTCTGGCACTTAAATGGGCTGCAGTGAGGTGATGTCCTCTAGAAAGCGAGAAAACAAAGAGAAAAAGGTAAATTACACCATTTCAAGACTTCACCGTAGCAGTGATGCACGCGGATGTCCTGGCAAGGATGACTGCATTCCTGGAATTGCACAGGGCGATGCTGACAGACGCTGTCCTGTGGGATTGCCTTTGTCCTGTGAGTGGTGACTCCCAGATGTTGGGCTGTGTGGGCCACCGCTGGCTTGAGCACCTCTGGGAGATTTCCACCGTCTTTGCAGGACGACAGACCCAGGTCTGCGCTGTGAGGCTTTCAGCTCCCCAGCGACTCCCTGAAATGGTTAAGAAGCTAATGCAGCCTTTTGCAGGTGGGTACATTATTTTGCCCCCACCGAGCCTGCTGAAGGGTGTAGCCTCGGGGGTTTTCCCTGTCCTTGGACTGCGTGGTGCTCGCTGTGCCACTCTCCTGCTGAAATCCAGCGCGGCACAGTCAGGCAGCCAACGCCGTGAGCGAACTTCCCAGTGCAGGGTAAGAAGGATGTTCCTAGGCTCTCCCCCCAGCTTCGGCAGCTCAGCGGTTTGTGTAGGTGAGACGTTTCTTCCTAGAGATGAAGAGGGAGAGCTGTTCCCACCACAGCCTCTGTCCTTTCTCTTTGCTACGGCCAGGGTTTGTAAGGGATTGAGCTGCTCGTGGTCTTGTGTTATTTATCCGTTGACTTCCCCGGAGCCAAGGAGTGCAGCACGTGCAGTGAAATACCTCGGGCCTTCTTGATGTTGGGTGCAGGGGTGGGTAAGAGCGATGGGTGAGGGAGGAAGATAGCGAAGGGAGATATCTCAAGTGTAAACTGAGCAATAATCTGGCCCAAATGTGAAGTTCATGCTCCTGCAGCACCATGCTGGGAGGCAAAGCTTTGGCTGGGAGTGATGTGGGAACCTGAAGCACCGGTACTTTCAAAACAGAACGGGTCAATTCTCCTCCAGTCAGCTGCACAGATTAGGGAAGTGTCCGGTCCCCCTCTGCAGCATTCTGCAGTGACAGGAGTTGTTCTAGAAATGGATTTTGTCCATCTTTTGCTGGTAGTTGGGGACTGGACAAGAAGAACCAGTGGCTGGATCTTTTTGTACATATGATTTATTCCCCTGCATTCTCTATTAGGGCCATCTCTTTCTCTTCTACAATATCTCACTTTTATTTTTAACACTGGACAAATATCAAATATTCCTCAGGAGAGATGTATGATTACGGCTCAGTTTTGACAGCTGAGAACCGTCCAAGCGACGTATCCATCTGAAACGCTGCTATTTTGGGCTCTGCCTTTGTTTTTACCCATCACTGATAGTCTGCATTTCCTATGGATGAGATTTTGGGTTGACGTGAATTGTTACAAATCAGGTCTGCGGTGGATCTGGCTGTGGGGTTTAAAACTCCACTGTTTAAAATTGTTATCTTCCTGCGTGAGTTCTGTTTTGTCTCTTCTGCTTTGATACTTTTTCACCCAAAACAGCAGAACTAAGTCCCCGCATCCCAGCTGATCATCACTAAGTAATTTGGCTTACATCTCACTGAAGCACTTTGTAGTGCTTCTGCAGAAGACTTTTCCTCATTTTTTTCTTTTTCTTTTCTTTTTTTTTGACCTTAAGATGAAGGCAAACCGAACGTTACAGGCATTTCTTTAGGAATCGGACATTTTCCAGCTATTATTTTGCAAACTATTAGAGCGGCAGATCATGAGGTGAGAACTCAGTTATGCAAACAACGCCACGTCACTCCTGGCCAAAAATAGCTGCGGGACGTGTGCGTTCAGGTGGAAACGAAGGCCTTTGGTGTACGTACAGCAAACAGCGGCGGGGGGGTGCGAGGGGAAGCTGCAGCTTTTTGTTTCGAGCCTCTCGGGAGATGTTTAAAGCCTGTTTTCCAGAGATGAGCCGAGTATTGCTGCTTGTAATTTCAGTGGGATGGGAGTTACTGCCCTTCTCATACACAAAGGGACCTAGGGTTTTGAGAGATGGCACTCTGTTCCCAGAGGTGTTAATAATTTTTAACATCCAGGTCCCACACAGACCATGAAGAAATACTGGAAAATAGTTAAAAAATGTTTTATTTCCTTTTCTTCCTCTACCCAGTCCATCTCTAGCAGCGAAAGCCTGCTCGTTTCTGCAGTCTCGTGTGATTTTTAGCTGGCCCGTCGGTTCCTTGCTGTGGGAGATGGTTTCACATCTCGCTGTGGAGACGTTGCCTTTGCTACCTTGGCTCAGGTCTTCATCTCTCTTCATTTCAGCCTCAGCCGGCACCGCGGTGCCCTAAGTAATTTAGAGATCACCCTACCAGCTCTTTGCCGTGTGCCTTTGACGTGCTGCCTGTTCGCTTTACTGGGCATTTGCAGCAGAGATGTGATCGGCTTCCTTCAATAAGCTGCGTGTTACTCTCCATCAGGCTTAAAATAAACTTTATTTCTTCTGTAATATTGCTACACGGAGCTCCCTTTGCAGCGATGTGTTTAATTGCGGTTTGTTATCTGGCTGTTAGGAGATCGTGTGGTGTTCTGGCCCAAGATGCAGGTTTGGGTACATAGAGGAGATAAAGCAGGATCTCAGGTATGGAATGTGCAGCTTGTAGGTGTGCAGATGTTTTTTCCACGGGATTAAAGCCTCCTTTTTATGAAGGCTTGCAATTTCTTACCTCACAATACTTTCCTGGGATGAGTCGGAAGGGGCCTATAAAGTTGAACAAAGGCTTGATGTCTTCTGTAACGGGCAGAGCGATTCCCAGGCGCTGCTCGTTGCCTATTCCTCACAGACGGCTTTTGTCTCAATTAGAAATCTTGTTCCAATTATCTCTGTATTCATCCAGAATTGCGAGTGCCTGTCAGAACATCTCACTTACTGTGTTCAAGTAGTTCTCTGTTCCTGCTCCTCCTCTTTCCAAAGGTGTGTATACACTTTTTCTCCTGCAAAAATTTCCAAACAGATTTTTATTGTTTAGGTTCCCCCCAAGTTCGGTTATGTGTATGTGTCTGTTTCAAGCCTTAGGATGCTTTGCCTTTTCCAAACTCGAGTGTTTTCCAAGCAGGATTCCCATGCACGTTGCTGATTAGGTTGTGCCAGTGGAGTATGGCTGTGTTCTGAAACAGCTGACCTCAGCAGAACATCGGCACGCAGAAAGGGGAGGTAAGTGCTGATTTAGTGGCCTGACAGTTAAATAAGAGCGCCAGGATTCTCCCCGCCTGGCTGAGAGGTTGAGTGTTGTGGTGACAGCAAAAGATCAGCTTTCTTAAATGTAACTGCTCGTTTCTATACATTTATGTTTAATTAAAGTATTCCTACAGCCGGCACTCTTCCACATTAATTCTGAGATTTATTTTGAACCATTGCCAGGGGAATACATTGTTATGGCATCCTCTTTCCACATCTATTAGCAGGAAGAGGATAATTGAGGAAATGGCACACAGATTTAATTGGGGACTGAGGGCAGGAGTGGGGAGAGGCAGAAGCACGACACAGAAGTAGGTCAGAAGTTTGGCGGTGGGTAACTCTTGCTTGGCACTGAGGAATGGAGCTGAGCGGTGCTGTCGTAGGCAGCTGTGGGGCTGCTGCGATTTTGGGGTTAACCAGGTGATGGGTGGGGGTGCGAAAGGGGGGGTGCCTCCCATATAGATTATATAACGCGCCGCATAGGTCCAGTCGTCGCCGTCACGCGGAGCACGGCGCAGCCCCCTCTGCGGGAGTCGCGAGGGCGGGCGGCGATCCCTCGTGGCTTTGTACAAAAAGGGTGAGGAACTGGGGGTGGCCGAGAGCTGCTCAGCCTGCTCTGGGGACAGGCTTGGTGTGATTTGAAGCCCTAGTCAGGAAGGCAGGCATCGCGCTGCGTTTTGCATCTGCCTGCGCCGTGCTGGGGAGCAACATCCCTGCGAGGATGAGCCCCATCCCGTGCGGGGAACGTGCGCTCCCTTTGCACCCTGTCAGCTCCTCCGCTTACGCGTACAGCCACGGCTCTTGTGCCAGCAGCCACACCTCTGCAGCCTCTGAGGAAGGGTCAGGATCTTCCTCCAGTTGTTATTTCATTATTTGCTTTTCGCCTGACGTGGCTGCAACACGTAGCACTGCTCCGCAAATCTGCATTAGGCGTTCCTTCGCTGATGGCGCTTCTGCTGTCTGGTTGGATCCGCACGCTGGACTCTGGATGCACCGTGCGGATGCCGAAGCAGGCCACATCCAAAAACCTCGTCAAGCTGCAGTCTTTCCACCAGGGCTCTAAAAATGTGCTGATTTTCCTTGAGACGCTGCTCTCTTCTCTGGACCCATGGTCTGGTGGTTCCTCCATCCAGCTTTTAGGCTCTGAGGTCCCACTTGCGGTGTAAACTTGGGTCTGTACTTTGGACTTTCTTATCTGGACAGTCCCTAAGGCCAATCTGTACCACGCATGGCCCATGGTTTTGGGGCTGCACCCCAAAGCAGGTTCCTGCCCATTGCAGGATGCTCACACACCCCATAGCTGTCCACGCGCACCACGACTTGGGATGCACGGATACGACAGCCGTAACCAGCAATGCGTGGGTGTGGAGGGTACCTCCTCCTCCGGGGACAGCATCAGGCTGGGAACGTGGCGTGGGAATGTGACAGGCAGAGGCAGCGGAGGAGGAAGAAACTGCAGCGCTCACGACTGGCAGTATTTCGGCAGTTAACGTGCCCCACGTGCTGCCGGGGATGTGGGCAGGAACGGGCCAGAGCTTCCACACAGCCACGAGGTAAACAGCAGGTGATCGCAGTAAATCATCCCGTTCTTCAATACCTCGGTGCGGGATACTGGAAAACTCGTGGCTTTGCTGTGCTGCGACACCCCCGTGCCCAGGAATGCAAACGCAGCCCTACGCTCTGTGCAGCGACGTGGTGGGGCTGCCACATCCCCTTCTGCTGGGTGGGGGGGACCGCTGAGCATCAAAACGTGTAATTTGGTGTGACGCTGCTGGGCTTGCAGGGCTCGGTGCAGTGGTGTCCCTTAGGATTTTTTTGCGATCTGGGGGAAATACAGCACCATTGCATTGGGGGAAGCCTGGTAGGGTTGGTGTGCAGCATGAGCTCTGGATTTGCGGGATGGGATCACTGTGTCCAGGGATGCTCAGGATTAATGGGCAGAAAGAGGCTGCTGTGGGATGGCCGTGGAATGGCCCGGTGCCTGGGAGGAGAAGATGGACACCGGGAGATGCCCGGGCTGCTGCCGTGCTGACCAGCAGCACAACTGGGCGCACTTTCCTCATTGTCTCCCAGAACTGGAGCTGGGCAAAGCCTGTGGCTGGTGCCTTTGGCAGCCCTAGCCTGCTGCCGCTAGCGCTGTGGTTTAGCTGCAAGCTGGGAACAGAACAGCTCGAGCGAGAGATGCCTGCGCTGCGCATGGTGTTGGATGTAACTGGTGGCCCCGGTCCGGACCCAGTCTGTTGCTCTCAGCTTGTGCAAACAGTGAGAAGCAGCGTTTGCCCATAAAAGGCCCCAGTGCAAACACAGACAGACACTTCCCGATAGACAAAGGAAAAGAAGAGGGGCTTTAATGACAAACCTTGCTGTTGAATATTTTTATTGAGTTTCCTGAAAGTCTCTTCCACCATCATTGCCAACCTGAAGCATCACCAAATGCGGTTCTGGCTTGGAAACGGTTGTAATGAGGAAATACAGACACACAGAAAGGGTGGGGGTTATTTGCCTCTCTCTTTTGAGCCTTGAGGGAGTCTCTTCTCAAGCTTTTTCATCTCGTCAGAGCAGAAATGTTTTCAGCTTGTATTGAAAAAAAAAAAAAAATTATTCTCATGATAGCGGCAGGTCACAGACTGTTTCTCAGGCTGTAACGTTGGGGCGAACCCCTGCGCGCCCCTCGGGGCTTTTGCTGCCATACCCAAGGGTTTTGGGTTTCTTTCCTCGTTATTGCTTTCTAGGATTCTCCCGCTGTGGGTGGTGCTGCCGTGGTTAACCTGCGTTTCCTCTGGGATGACTCTGTCTTCCCAGCGCCTGCTTGTGAAGCCCACGGGGCTGCAGATGCGGATCCAGCCTGTGCTGGAACAGAACGTACGGAAAGTGCGGTCCTCGAGGCCGCGGCTTTGTGTGCTGCAGGGGCTGATGTCAGAGGATGGAAGAGGTCTTATTTTCTCTGGAAATCTTTATTCTTCATGTGCATTCAAGAGAGAGAAAGGCAAAAAAGTGTGTTCTGCTAAAACTAAGTTAAGAAGCTTGTTCAATTTTTAAACAGTTACATAAAGCCATCAGAGTCTGACAGGAGAGAGACGCAGGTTTGTGCAGAAGAGAAAGGGAAAAGGCAGCTGAAGTGGAGTGTTAAACTTAATTCCCCCAGGCCTACACCGAAAACAGCCGTAACTCGGAGATGAACCCGCTCCTGCTCTCTTTTATCCCCCTCCCTTCCTCATTTTTTCCCCTTTTTTGACAAAGCTCCTCATGTTGCTGCTCTCCTGGCCAAGTGTGAACGCTTCTTACGCCGACGCCCTGCTGCCTTTACCAAACCTGCTCTGGGTCCAAATCAGCATTTCCATGCTACCCCTGGGGAAACAAATCCGTGGATGTGAGCGATGGGAATAGGGATTATCTGAAACACAGGCAGGATCCCAGACCCCTGCGTGGAGGGGGAGCAAGCGCTGCGTTGGCCCGTGGCTCAAAGCCAGCTGATGCTGGCTCTGCCCTTACTACTGCTCTTCAAAGTTTACTGAGCTCCAGTTCTGGGGTCGGTTCTGACGGCGTTTGTCGCTTCCTTTACCAGAAGAGAGGAGATTGTGAGTGGACTCTGCGCACTGCCCCGGAACCCCTTGACCGTTTTCCTCCAGGTGCTTTGCAGGCAGCGATTGAGGAGCTGAGTGGTGCACCCTTCGTTAGACAGCAGATATTTGGTGAGGGCTTGTGTATGGGATCGCTCCTCTGGATAACACATAGAGATGTTCTGGGTCTTTGAGGGATATTAATCTATTTATATCTACTACCTAGATACTAGAAACCCATTATATCTACTTCTGTCTAGACATGATCAAGGACATACTTTCAACTCCCATTATTTTTCGATAGCATTAATATTCAAACATGTCTTTGTCTTAAAATGTATTCTGAAAGCCGTAGTTATTGAGGAAATTCATGAGGAATCAGAAGAAGTCCTCTGACAAAGAGGTTGTATCGCAGGAGCACGCATGGAGGGTGGCTGGCACGTCTGTTAGCGGTGCTTTCCTCCGGTCCCCGCAGTGACTCTAAGCTCTTGCTCATGTGCAGCCAAACAGCCAAACGAAACTCAAAATCATCTGATTTCCTCTGCGTCGTGGGGAACGGCTGGGGTAGGAGGGAATTAACTGCTCTCGACTCCCTGGCCTCCGTGTAGGTTGTGATCCTTTTTATTCAGTGTGAAACTTTCGAATGTAGTATTCGGTATCAAGAACCTGGCTCTGGTTAGCCTTCGCCATTCACTTTCCTCACGTTTGCTGCGAAGGAGATGTTGAGGTGAAAACTGCTCCCACGCCTATCATAGGCCTGATAATTGTTCCAATCAAATACTCAGGCCATCGCGGTTCGGCGGTGCTTGGCTGGTACCTGGCTTGCTCCTCTTGGGAGTGTGGGGCGGAGGTGGGAGCTGGGAAGTTTTTAGTGACTTGTCCTGACACGGGGAAGGTTTTTGTCAGGAGTGGATGTTCGTTCTTTCTTATGCACAACAAAGCCTTGTGCTGGGAGAGGGATTCCTAGAGAAAACGGTTGGGAGAGAAAATGCTCCCACCTCAGTTTTGCATAAGTCTGCCCTTTGAAAAATCAGTGGCATCTGAGACTTCGAAGTGCTCTCTGCAAATCGCATCGTTTCCTTCCTGCGTTTGAGCAGTGCCTGAACCTCCTCTGCGCTCTCCACAAGCTGCAGGACGTCGGTGTTTACTTTAGGGTACCTGACTCCGTGCCATTATCCGCGTCTCGCGGCGGTGTCTCCACCCTGAAGGCCTAACAAAAAAAATAATCTGTTTTCAACACGATCAGAGCACAAAAGCTTCTGTACTCTTGGTGCATCCAAAGAGCCGCCCCCGTGTCTGCGCGACAGTGTCCCAAAGGGACGGACTCATTTGATAGCACTGTGCTAAAGTCTCAGTGCTCAGAAACTTGCTGTGTAAAGTTTTTTTTCTTTTACCTTCTTGTCCCAGGTCTGGGAAGCTTTCCTCCTTTCGTGCCTTGATCACTGTGTGCGTTAAAGAGTGGCCACGTTGTACGGCTGAGGGAGTTACGGTTTGGGATGAGTATTTCCCTGCTTTCATAGTGCTGGGGGATTCTTTGGGGTGCCAGGTGCTCTGTAAATACAGGTAATTGTCATTAGAAAAACTCAAAATATTTCTGCTCACACAGCCTCAGGTGAAGGACTAATAATGACGATGGGCCACGAGGGAGCCAATCCTTGCGTAATTAAATCCAGTGGCGCTGTGTGACAGATGAAAGGGAAATCCTTGTTCTGCTCGGTGGGGGTACAGGCACTGCGCAGGCAAAAATCTCGTGGCAGGAAAAAAAAAAGAAGAGCTTGCAATTACTGTGGCCACTGTCGGCGTGCCTTAGGGTGAGAGGATGGCTTCAGCTGGGCGTGGGAGGCAGGAGGACCACCGTGGTCTGGAGGTGGAGAGCACTGGTGTCGGCTGATTAGAGAAACCAGGGAGCCCGACCTGCCTTGGTGCGTCTCTGCCTTCAGCACTCCGAGTTTCCCAGGGACTGAAGAAGGCTTTTGCTGATGAGCAGTACAGGACTTGATGGAGCAGCCACCAAGGAACAAAGCGTGGTTCAGCTGGTGGTGTGACGGGTACGCGGTGGCTCCTGGCGTTGTGTCTGCCTGAGAGAGGCCGCCACACCTTTCCGGTGGGAATGAAGTGCTGGTATCCTCACTGTGGACGTGGATAATGGGGACACTCAGGATTGACCTTTAATTTTTAAGTTGAGACACGTAAGCTGGACTTCGTGTGGACTTTGGAGAAGGGTGTGGGCAAGCCATTTGTCTGAGCGTGAGTTGCCAGCAGGACGATGCTTGGAGGGTAGCTATGTCTAACTCAGCAGCCCTTCCCAGTAAACCATCTCTCTGCGTATCCCTCGGCTTTAATTGCAGACAACGTTTTGTACTTCGTGGACAGTTCTCGATGTTCCTGTCCACGTCCCTTGGTCTGACCCCAGTTTTGTGCTGGGTCCGAGCCAGTGCCACTCAGAACCGTGCTGGGACCTGGCGGCGCTCCCAGGCTCTGACTTTTTCCCCTGTACAATCCTGCTGCACAGATCAACTTCCTGCCTTATCCAAACTTCCCATTTTTGAGACTGAACCCTGATTTCTGTTGAAAGCATCGCAGCGGCAGCTTCTCAGGTGAGCTATCTTTGTTCTGGATGTGAGAAACCTGGCAGGGCTCTGCTTTGTTCCCGAGCTTTCAAAGCAGCGTGCCTGAAATAGAAACACCGCACAGGAAGGTCTCCAGTAAAAATTGCTTCCAGTAGGTAACTCTGGGCTTGGATCATCCCCCTAAGGATTAACTGGTTTTGTTCTACTGGGAGGTCATCCCTGCGGGTTCCATCCTGAGCATCGCCGTAGTGCCGTGGGACGGGGCTCCAGCGCCCAGCTGGCTGGTGCTGGGACGTTTCCCCTCTTGGGTTGCTCCCCGTTCCTCCGCTCGCAGCTGGGAAGCGAGGAAGGCGGCACAGCCAAGAAGCAGCACGCCAGCCATCCCCAGGGGCAGACGCTCCCGTGGGGCTCCCGCACATCAGCGTGGAGAGCGGTCCCAGAGATTTCTCCTGTGGATTAGGCTGGCGTACAGCGGCCGCTCAGGGACACAAAAAACCCTTCCCTGCGGCGGCTCTCAGCGGCGCGGGGATCTGAGTGGGCTCCCAGCTGCTTCAGGAGTGGGAGATGGCAGCTTTTATAACCTCTGCTGCGCTCAGCGATGGAAGAACAAACTGGAGGTCCCAGTGGGACCCGTCTCCCACAGCTCACCGTGTTCCTGAGGTTTTCATTAACCGTGTCTAGCTTACAGGTAACACGGGTCTCCCAGTGCTGTCTTTTGTCTTTCCAGTGCCGTTGGTGCTGTTCTGAAAGCCAAGCTAGCTTTGTGGTTCCTGCATTCCTACCAGAGCTGGGGTTTTGGTTTAATTGGAGCATTTTTCCTTATGGAGACTAATTAGTCACTAATCTGTGGACTACCTAGGGAGAGTGCTTGTCTTAACTCCTCTGGGCCCTGTCTCCAGCTCCCAGGCCCTGGCCAGTGCTGGTGATGGTTCTGCCATCCACAGGTGTCCCAGATGCGGCTTTCTGAATTCTGCCTCTCCATTTGTCTCTTCCTTTCTATCGTCTTGCTGTTAAAAATAAAAAAGATGGGGGGAAAATAAGTAGTTTTGAGGGCTAAAGGGGTTTCCTGGTCTCTGGTAGTTGTCGAAGTGTCAGCGATCGTAAGAAGAGAGTCCAAATGAAGTATCTTGCCTTCCTTTCCTAGCACAGCTCAGCTCATCCATTTTGTCACCCGAACTCACAAGTATCCATCAGTTAGAGGATGGAGATTTGCATAATTAGTGTTTTTGAGGCACCTTCTGAAATGCAGGAGAAGATACTTGTACGTGTCTCAGCTCTTCTCTAATGAGGTGCTGACAAAGAGGTATCCATGGAGACATCCGTTATAAGGCACTGTTCTGAAATTGGTTCTTTCCAATGCCTGTTCAACTGCCAAAGGGTTTTCTTAAGCGTAATTTATACGATTTCTTGGCTCCCTCCCTAAACAAAAATAGTTACACCTGGATATGATGAGAACCATCATTTTTGAAATGAAGTTTGCAGGCTCTTAATAAGAGACAGGGATAGGAGGGAACTGGGAGAAAGGTACTGAGTTTTTTAAGGTATCCTGCGGGGTGCTGGAGCACTACTGCTGAGATGCCAGCACAGAAAGCCTGTAGCCCTCATGGCCAAAGAGAGGTGCTGAGCATCACCGACCGCTGGGGCATCCTCAGCATCTAGCAACTCGCTTCATCTGGATGCTTCTGTGGTGCTGGGGTTGGCCAAATTCCACCCATCGAATGGGTCCATCCGGGTTGGTCATGGACGTGTTTTCCTGTGAAGGGGACACCTAAACATCCTCAAGGGGCTTCCATGATGCCTTTCTGAGGGGGTGGAGGGGTGCGGCTGTGCGGTGGCTGCAGTCACTGGCTTATGGTGTTTGCCAGCGTGGTGGGTTAGCCCTCGACACCACGCAGCTCACCTTCCCCTTCCCCAGTGGGATGGGGGAGAGAATTGGGAAGAAAGGAAAACTCAAAGAGGGTTTATCAGCAGTTTTCACATACGAAATCCAAAACACACTGGCTACTGAGAGGAAAATTAACTCCATCCCTGCCCAAACCAGGACAGCCAGCCTGTTAGAAGTTATGGGAAGAGTTTGGGTAGAGAGGAAGTAATCCTCTACTTAGTCTACTTAGTGGATGGGACGTGCAACGTGAGCCAGCAATGTGCGCTCACAGCCCAGAAGGCCAACCGCGTCCCGGGTGCATCCCCAGCAGCTTGGGCAGCAGTTGGGGGGGGATCTGCCCCTCTGCCCTGCTCTGGTGAGACCCCCCTGCAGCGCTGCGTCCGGCTCTGGAGCCCCCAACATCAGGAGGACGCGGAGCTGTTGGAGAGGGTCCAGAGGAGCCACGCAGATGCTGAGAGGGCTGGAGCAGCTCTGCTGTGAGGCCGGGCTGGGAGAGCTGGGGCTGTTCAGCCTGGGGAAGAGGAGGCTCCGAGGAGAGCTGAGAGCAGCTCCCAGTGCCCAAAGGGGGCTGCAGGGAAGATGGGGGGAGACTCTTCAGCAGGGCCTGGTGTGCATGGCTTTTCTTTTTAGATTTCCTCTCTTTCCTCGTGTCCTGGTTCTGGCTAGGACGGAGTTAATTCTCACCTGAACTGGGAGAGGAGCTGGCCCCTGGCCCCTGTGGCTGGGACACAGCTGGGACAGGTTACCAATTAGCCCCCAGCTGGGACAGGTTACCCCAATTAGCCCAAGGGCTACTCCACGCCCTGTGGAGTGCTCAGTGCATAAAGTGGGGACGGTGCAGAGGGGCAGGTTTGGCTTCTCAGGAGGGAGCTGGGCATCAGGATCCATGGTGAGTTGCTGCGCTGTAAATTACGTGCTTCAGTATTCTCTGTTTTTGATTTTGTTGTCCATCTCTTGTTTTCTCTTCCTCTGGTGTTGTGTTAAACTGTTTTTATCCCAGCCCAGGAGTTTTGCCTGTCTTTTTTTCCCCAATTCTCCTCCCCATCCCAATGTGGGGTGGTAGCGGGGGGAGTGAGTAAGCAACTGCATGGTGTTTTAGCTGCTGAGCGGGGCACCTGCGATACCCCCACACACTCTGCATGTGCTGTGGCTTCCCTGCTGTAAGCCCCGAGCTCCTGCTGTTCCCTGTCTGGTGGCTGTGGGCTGCTCAGAGCTGAACGGAGCGAGCTGGTGTGGTGTTTGTGGCTCTGCAGCTCGCGTGTGTACCTCTTCAGGTCTGACAGTGTGCGCAGCGTTTGTATATAAGCGTTAGCTGTTGTTACAGCAATATGCTAAAAAAAAAAAAATCTAACTCCACCCTTTCTCCTTGCCTTTCCTGTTTTCTTGCCCTTGCACGGTGAAAATAGGAGTTTACAGAATCCTGCATATCTGATTTGGCTATTTATAGCTTCAAGCTGTTGGAGTTTATGTTTTGAGTTCAGCTAATGGGTTATTCTTTGTTGGAGCTGTGAAAAGGATGGGAAAAAAATCTACAAAATATTAGAAACCAGACTGAAGTGATGATTAAGGTGTGTACACGCTCCTCTGCTCTGTTCCTGGATCCACATGAATACCCGTAGTCGTGTGTTCGTTAAAAAATAAATATTGGTCTCTAAAGCAGGAGGGTTCTCCCCGAGGGAGATCCGACCCGCGGTTTAGACCACGCTGGCTGACACGTACAGTTCATGCTGTGTTGGGTGGCCATGTAAGTCATCTCATTAGAGAGCACGCTCCTGTGACACGGGCTGGAGGCTTTGGCACGGAACTGGGAGGCTGGAGACGTGCTGCTGGGCAGGGAGGAGGTAGGCCCATCGCCGCTCTGCACCCTGCCTTCAGCGCTGCTTCCGCAGAAACCCCTGTGCTGTTGGGTCCACTGGGGTGAGTGGCTGGAAGTTTTCTGCAGAAGTCCAGAGAAGGTGGGACTGGTTGGTTGTTACGGAGTTGCAGCAGCTCAGTATTTGCAAATTCCACACTGGTTTGTGCAGGAGGAACGCTGGCTTCTTCACGCACACCTGAAGTAGGTGGATCCTTCGCTCACGTGTTCAGAGCGCTGCTGGGTAACTGGTTTGAGAGGCTGAGCATCATCTCAGGGAGGTCAGAGCCTAAAACTTCATCCTTCTCTGTCACCCAGGCATTCTGCTCTCTAGTGAACTAGAGGATTGCTGGGCAGCCCTTGAGCTGTGGAAGCTTGCTGAGCTCCAGCAACTGGTGTCTCAGGTGTGTTAGTTAAGGCAGTGGTTTCTCAGCTGTGCTCCAGTGCTGCTTTGAAGGGGTCTCTAAACAATAACCCAGAAAAGTGAGTCTAAATAACGAGCAGCTTAAATTCATCTTTGAGTGCTCTTCTGCCCTGTGTGTCTCTCCCTGGGAATTTGTTAGCGCTCTACAAGGCAGTTCGGCTGGACACCACGAGGTGAGGCATCTCTAATTGATCTGACTGCTCAGGCGTGGCCGTTGTGAAGCAGCCCATCAGCTGTAAAGATCTGGACAAAGTGAAGCTAACAACTGCGCTCCCCTGGCACTGGTGAGCTGCGGGAGGGTTTTCATCGGCATCAGGAGCGAGACAACTCAGTGCCTTCTCTGGGGGTGGCGCATATGGCGCTTGAGGGGCTCAGACTGAGAGGGTCTGCGGTGAAATTAGTATCTGGAGACTAATTGGGTTTTTTGGTAATTATGTCAAAGGGGGAAGGGAGTTGGCTGTTCAGGAAAAGCAAAAAAGATTGGAGCATCTCAAGGCATTTGAAAGAGACTGGCTTCTCTTTTCTGGCTGTCTCCTTTTGGCACGTACTGTACACACAGGTTTCCGTTATATGAATATTCAAGTCGCTGTGGGTAGTGCAGGCTTAAGCAGAAAAACAAAAATGCAAAACCAACACCTTTCTGCCAGCAGATCCCAGCCTGGCATCGGTCTCTAGCTGACACTTTGGATGCTGAGCAGGGTTGCAAGGGGAGGGAGCAGGGCCGGTGCTTGTGCTGAGCAGGAATTACGAAACCTCAGAGGAGCTGCGGCCTCCCAGATCCTTACAGACACCGACAGAAACCTCGACGGGGAGCTCCCCTCGCGCAAAACCAGCCCCTGCCGTCACCCCTGCTCTGCTCCTTCCCTTTCCCATCCCGGCAGATGCTGTGGCTGCGGCGCCTTTGATGTGCAGACACAGTGACGCAAGTTCTATCCCCTGATCAGAGCTGGGAGAGTTTTGGAAGAGGGTGAATGTTCGGAGCTCTGGATTTACACAACGCGGCAAAGACACGGGGAGCGGGGAGGGCAAGGGGGGCACTGGAGCAGGCAGGAGGGTTCGGGTGCGTGTGTGTGCGGGAAAGCAAACGGCACTGGAGAACCCCTCCAGGTTGGTCCCTTGCTGCTCTTGCAGCCCTTTTGTCCTCTGGTGGCAATAATTTTCTCCGGGGTTGAGAAAAAGGGACGACGGATGGTGGTTTCCCCGTCCCTGCGGCGCTGCCAGCCCGAAGCATTCACGAGTCCTGACTCAGTCCTCGCCACGTCACCCGGATTATAACACGGATGGGAAAAATTGCATCTTTGTTTTGAACAGAAATAAAAGGAACATGTTAGTTTTGGGCTCTATCTTTAAACTAGCCTTTGAGCTGGAGCTCGTGTTGCGTTTGGCTCGTGTCTCAGTCCCAGGCTCCTCTGCCCCCAGTTCCGCTTGCACTGGGCACATGCAGACTGCTGGCACTTGATATAAAGGAATTAAAAACCAGCACTTGATGAATCTGGGACTTTTAGCCCATCTGTGACTTGAGCCAGGCTTCAATGCCCTTCAGACCTTGAGATCCACATGCAGAGATTGAGTGCTGGCAGAATTCTGCTGGGAGCACTGGAGTAACCAAACTGGGATCTTGATTCTGACGTTACCGAGGGTCTGTGGCTTCACTTGCGGCCCATTTGTATCTGTTATCCTTGTTTTCTTGCCAGTCTGTAAAGATGTTGGCTGTCAGCTTGTTTGCCCCTCAGCAGTGCTGCTTTTCTGGGCTCAGTGCTCCCGTGGGATCGTCGTGGCAGGGGCGGTACGAGCTGAGCTCCAGCTTCCCATCCTTAAGGGGTGGGAAGAAGGATCTCCCGTCCCCACTCCGTGCTCTGCTGTCAGAACAGCCGATGGCTCGCCGGTCTCTCAGCATGTGGAGTTGGGTTAATGCTGCGCTTCTGCCTGATGTTAATTTATAACTTGTTTTCTCTCTCCTGGCAGCGTGCTTTAGCTTCTGACTTGGAAATGAAGCTCGTAGCGGTTCAGGTAATTTAAAGAATCTGTACGTGAGCGCATGCCTGGTGGGAGCATACAGCAGGTGGTTTCCCACATAGAAGAGGTTAAAGGCCTTTGTGAGAGCTGGAAATTTCCTTTCCTTTCAAAACAGGCTTCTAATCCAAAAATAGCAGCGAGCTGGTAGCTTGGCTTCTCCTTGTTCGTTAGCGGCAGATGCTGCTAATAGACGCGGAGGGCTGTCTGGAGGGCTGCGCGCGCAGGGCACCCGGCTGCCTCGCTGGCTGCGGATCCAAAACACACGCTCATCACGGGATCGGATCCGCGCGTTCCTGGTGGGATTCCCAGGCCTGCTCCCGTTGCAGGGAAGCGACAGTAGTGACAAGCCATTATTTGCTGTCAGCTGTCCAAATAGGCAAGGGAAAAACGCCACTGCAGAAGGTGTTTTATTCTGTAATAGCTGTGTTTGTACCTGTGCAGGCAGGCGTTCCCTGTCTGCGTGTGGTGATTGTGCAGAAACCAGGGCAGGAGCTAGCTTTTGCATTTTGGGGTTCGTCTGGGAATGTCCGTGTCCGTCCGTTACAGAACGGTGCAGTTTGCAGGAATACAAAAATGAGTGAACCAAGCTTGTGCTCACGTAACAAACCTGCCTTTCCCCAGCTGTCAGGGCTGCCTGCCACAGCCCCTCTCCTTACGGCTGATGTCAGGACTGCGTCGCACAGCTGATGTTCTGGTTACGCTAAATAAATTAACGTGAGGCACTGGAAGCTGCTTCTGTGGTTGTTGGTGTGTCTTTTGGAAGGTGGTATCCATGTTCTGCTCCGGGGCGTTGCCTGCCTTGGTGGCTTTTGGGGGAACGAGGGACGCAGCGTTGAGGTGTCCTATTGAGGACCTCCAGAACTTCAGCCTGTGCTTTGGAGTAAATCCGCCTTGTTCACAGTGCTGCCGGTGCTTGTTTTACCGGCTCCCTTTCGTGCTGCAAGAGTGAAGGCAGACCTTCCTCTCGTCGTACCCCCTGTGAGCATGTACGTACGATAGCGACGGCGGCTGAGCTGAATTATTACCTTCACCAGCAGATTCTGCCCTGGCCCGAGATGCGCAGCCCCCAGAGCACCCCTCCAAGCTGAGGTGTGTGCAGCGGTCAGTGGAGCTCTTCTAAAGGCAACGTTCAGTTCAGCCTCCGCCTTCACCCAGCATGGACTTCCTAGGTTGGTTCTTGACTCTGAGTACTGGAAGGATCTTACTTGGTGGGAGTCAAAGATGACTGTGGAGGACACTGCTGGGAAAATCGTGCTCTAGGTACTAGAGCCCAGGGCATGGTGGTATGGGGTCTGATTCTGGGATCCTTGCCTCCCCTGAGCTCAAACCGAGTTGCACCGTGGAAGGGGCTCTGGGATACAGTGTGGTTCCCAGGCATCTTCCTTGCAGCCCTGTTGCTTGTGGGATGGTTTTTGCTGCATGGCTGCCCAGCGCCGTTAACCACATCCAGAGTGCATGTTTCTGCAAACAGTAGTTCTGTGCGCTCTCTCGTGTGGTTCCTGGAAAACTTTATGTCCCATGGTCTTTTATTTTCCATTTCCTCCAGCCCATTATTTTTTTAGCTTATAAAACAAAACAAAAGACCCGACTAAATTCCTGCAATTACAGTCATCCGAGCAGGCGCATTCTCCATTGGCTTAATAAGGCGGCAGCGTGTCAAGCCTTTGTTTCTGAGAATGGGGGAAAAAGTCCTTTAGTCCTTCAGTACAGTTTATGGCTGTTTCTGTGGATAATTTGCAAGCCATTAGAGCCAGGCCCGGTGGTGTCCCAAAAAGGCAGAATGCAGTCATGAAAGTGGAAAGAAATTACGCGGTTCCCCACTGTTATCCAGCTCACTGGAAGTAAGACATCCAGGAGGAATTTGAACTCGTGGCTCTGGGTGCTCTAGCTTAGTCGTAGCAGGGTTTTTGCAAGGCAGGAGTTAAGGCACTTCACTTCCATTTGTTGTGGAGTAGGGACTTGTTGTGGCCAAGGTGGACAAAGAGTGAACATTGAGCCATCAGGTGTTTTATCATTAAAAAGTTTTATTTGAAAGAGATCGGGAATATTGATGCGGAGAAAGGGAATCGGCAAAACATGCATTCAGCTCCCTAAAGCACAGTGAGGGCTTTCATGGGAAGGCAAAGTGTTTCACGTTGTTGTTCACCACCTGGCCGTGCGGTGACGTGTGGTCTCTAATAACGTGGACAGGAGGAGCCGCTTGAGCTGGCCAGAGGTTCTTCCTTCCCCGTCGATGGATGTATATTTGCAGAAGGCCCAAACCTACCAGCGTGATCAGTTTTAGCATTTAATCCTGTCCCCTTTGACAGGGTCACAAAGCTGACCCAGGGGTTTTATCCAGATCTTCCATCAAGTGACAAGAGAAGGCAGAGGCTGTTGGGGATAACGACAGACAGGCTGGAGGAATAAAACCTCTCCTGCAGCTGCTGCAGACAGTCTGTTTTATCACCTGTGTTCTCTTTTTAGCCGCCTAACTATTCCTGGAACAGCTAATATTAGCTCCCCCCGTCCGTTTCTTAGAAGCTAGGAAAACAAAAATCCGGTCGAATGTCCAGGTGAGCTGATGGCTGGTCTGTGCGGTTGGCTCTGGAAACCCTGAGGAGCGCTGGCATCAGCAGCCCTTGGTGTGCAGGGAGGGATTGAAATAGGTGGTTATGGAAGTGGCAGCATGAGGGGGATTAAAAATCCTCAGCGATGTATTTAATCTTTGCGACAGACTGGGAGTTACTTTCCGTGCCTTCCCCAGGAGTGATACGGATAGTAATTGAACATGCTTGCTTCGTTCTGCTGTAAAAAAGCAGGTCCTGAGGTGGTTTCAGCAGAGAGGCAATTCTAAAAGTCAGAATTCTGGCAGGATATTCATCCAGGATTTGACAGTGGGTCTTGTCCCAACGCTTTGCATCCCATCATATTCAGGATGCTTAAGGCTAGATTAGGGACGGGGAAGCGAGTGTCAAAATGGATTGCAGAGGTTCGTGTTTATTCCTGGAGCGACATCCATAGCAGTGTTGATCTGATTCCAGGGAAAGGATGATCCTTCTAACTGCCGCTCCACCTGGGACCCAGCACAAGTGTGCTCCTTCCACAGCTTAACATCACCGGTTCAAAAAAGCCTGTAGCTGGTTTGTCAGTGAGACACAGATTGAAATCAACTCTGCTTCCTTCTCCCAAAGCTCTGATGTCGCTGGGGGAGGAGAGGAGCAAGCGGTGCTTTGCCTCTGCCTCCCTCTGCCCGCTGGTGAGGTGGAGAAAGGCATGATGACCTCTGTGCGGAAGGAGGGATGGGTTGTCCTGGGGTTTGGGGAAGGAAAACAAAGCTTGATGGCAGACGTACTGGGCTGATGTGGGGAGATGGGGGCTGCCCTTGGTCTCAGAGGGACTGGTGGGACCAGAGCTCCAGGACTGGGAGGGAGATGTCTCCGGGCTGGGCACGTCTCTCCACCCGGGCTGGCTGCACGGTCCGTGAGGATGCTGGTTTCCTAGCAACGACGCTTGAATGTTTAGGTAACCGCCGCCTGTTTGCAGAGAGGCGTCAAACCCAAAGCATTGGCGAAGGTGTGGAAGAGCTCATCTTCCTCCTCGCTGCCTTGAGACACCTGGAGGAAGGGCTTGGTCTCTCCCATGACATGTGGGCTCAGGGGAAGATGCTTCTCCTCATGAACAAAACGTGTGTGGCGGTCAGGAGCAGAGTTTTTAATTAAAAAGCTCGCTGATAGCAGTCATCTTGAAAAACGGCGTGTGTGGCATCGCTTGGTGAGCAGTTGGCGTCTGAGACGCTGAGAGAAATTCTCAAAGATGCTGTAAAACCAGCTGAACAGTTGAAACTAATAATAGAAAAACCCTGACAACTTCAGTGTTTGAAAATTAAACATTTTCATGAAATATGAAATGCTAATTATTTCCTTGCACTTGTTGTGCTGGCCTCTGTTCTCATGATGTGAGCAATCTCTCTTCACCTGTCAGTAACTGGAGTGCATTGTCAGCAGCGGGGTTACGCTTACCGCACGGCCCCAAACCCCAAAAGCTCTAACGCACACATGTTTGATTTTAAGCGTTGAACGCTTTGAAGTCGTCTTCACTGAATGGGCCGTGATGCTGTGAATACCAAAACCATCTCGCTAAATGCCACAAAATCTTTGGCCGAGGATCTGGCAGGCTGATTTCAGAAGCGACGGTGGTGAGGTGGGTTTAATCGATCCGCGAGAGAGTAAATGTAAAGCAAAACGAGAGGGCAGACGTGTATTTGGAAAGCGTTTTATGGCTTTTATGTTTTGTGTGTGGTTTTAACTTCTAGTCGGTTCAGTTGAATTAATTATTTGATATTGAAAAGGAAGTAATGGACCTTGGCTGAGGGTGGGCAGGTGAAAGGACGAGCAGAGGGAGACGCCTGCATGTGTTCCTGTGTTTGCCTGCTTTCCTTTCTGGGTAAGAGTGCAGCGGGGCCTTGATTTTTGGGGAGATGGCTGCTAATGTTGTGTGAGAAGGAAGCGTTGGTACAATGCACCCTCACGGCCCGAGTCAGCAAACTCCTCTCTTGCTTTTCCCCCTGAATAATGAGGGGTTTTACAGGTTTGTAATCACCTTGGGGAGTGCGGTGCAAACATCTGGGGCTCGTTCCTCCCTTCCCACTGCCGGTATCAGGAGATGTGCTGATGTTTGCCGGTGGGAGCCTCCTTTCTCGGCCCGCTCTCGCCAAGAAACCTGCTGTTTGCCGCCGGTGTGTGGGCGCTCAGCGCTGCGAGGGTCCGGAGGGAGCGCGGCGGGCGTGCAGCCGGGGCTCTGGTTCCAGGGTGAAGATGAAATTGCTTCCCTCTTTAGCAGTCACTGGTGTCTGGAAGAACAATTTGAAGTGAGCCCCTTTGGTTTGAAATTGTTATTTTCTTTGCAGTGTGGGATTCTCATTAAGAGGTGCCTGAGCTTTGCGCTCAGCAGAAGAGCAGTGCGTAGCTTGTCCCATCCTCCTCGCGCTCACCCGGCAGCTCACCCGCTGCGGCTGCCGCTTCAGACGTGCGTGGGTTTTCATCGTGTTGACGCGGCGTTGCAGGCTGAGCTCGGCCTACATCTGGCTTTCTGGAATGGAGGGACACTGTGGCTGTGTTTAAATGAAATTACTTCTATAGGAAGTGAAGGTTTTAAAAGTGAAAGCCTTCCTTTTGAGGAATGCCGCCGTTTACTGTGCGAGCGAAGCGGGTGGACCGCAGCCAGGCTCCCCCGGTGCCCCTGTGCTGAGGGTGCCGTGTGCCAGGCGCTCGCGGGGCGGCGCGCGGGGTGAGACGCTTTTCCCCGTGTCTTACATCCTCCTGCAGAAGAGGTGTGAGAATTCATAGCCCTTCTCTGGTGTCCCGGAGCAGCTGGCGTTGCCCATGCCACAGAGGCTGCATTAAGATTTCTGTGGCTTTTTAGAGAGGATGCTCCAGAGAATTGTGGGGGGGAACGTTTTGCGTGGTTACGCCTTCCCAGACACTTATTTTAGACCAGACACAAAGGAACTGTGAAATATTTTTCTGTTATTGTTTGGAGAAATTTTTGCATTTCAGGGTAGTTGTCCAGCTATTTCATCATTTCAAAGACATTCAGGCAGCTTGTTGTTTTCTTCCCTCCCTCCCACCATGATCAGTTTGAGTCTTTGAAACGTTCTGGTGCACAGTTTCAAATGGGGTTTCCAAAGCAGGCAGGAGATGTACCTGGATGCACATCTGGGAATAAGAGCGAGAGCCTTGCCGAAGGAAAAGTATTTGTTGATTTGTTAGAACGTGCCTCGTTAAAGGGAACAGCATCTCTTGTCTCTGAAAGAGCGGCTTGAGAAGACAGATGAGACTGGGAGAGGCAGTGAGAGCCCAGGGATTATTTGGGATTCCCAGAGCTTGGCTCAGAGGCTGGAAGTGATACTGTGGGACGTGTTTTCAGCCTGAAAGCGCTTCTCTGACATTGAAGCGTCACACTAAGTGTTCAGCTTTGGCTGAATGGCTTTGCAGAGAGAGCAGGGGGTCTGGACAGGGGATCAAAGTCAGGTCTTCCCACGGGACGCTATAAAGAGAAGGAGGCAGCAGCTGCCAGCTTGGGTCACGCGATGGCTGCGGCTCGGGCAGGTGGGGAGCGGAGTGTGGTGATCACCACCCTGCTGAAGAAAAATGTGCTTCTAAGAGTAAAGAAGTGGTGATTTATTCTTGGAAACAATAAGTGGAGGTGGCACAGGTGGGACATGGCTCAGGGGGCTTGTGCTGAGAGCTGGGTTCAGTCTAGACGACTGTCTGTCCTGCTCGGCTCGCTGGTGAGGAGGTAAAGCCAACGAGGAACTGTGCTTTTTGGCAGCTCCTGTGTGACGGGGAGTGTTAGTGCCTCCTGTCCAATTGCCCCGGTACCAATATCTCTGCACAAATGCTAACTGGAAGTGCTTTGAGGGCACAGACTTGTCCCTCTCTGTGCCAAGGAGCACTGTACACAGTGTCCTCATGTCTGTGAGGAGCTGGTTTGCTCTCAGGAGGAGCTGAGTGAGGCCCTACTTTGGGGCAGAAGTTGGCCTTATTATGGCGGTGTTGTGGGAGGATGAGGGGGATGGTCTCTAAGTCATGTTTAATGAATGGTGCAGCAAGACTTTTGTTGCTAGTGCCTATCCAATACCTGTTTTGGAGTCTCAGGGGTTATTAAATCAGCTGTACCCAACTCAGAATTCACTGGTAACTTTTAAAAGCAGAAACAATTAGCAGACTCAGTGGGAGAAGAGCTTTCAGGGAGAAGCAATTTAATGTGCTGAAAGACTGTACATGCAACATAATCAATGTAGGGTACTGTATGAACATACCAGGGGTAGTTTTCTGGCAGGCTTCACGTATACTGATTTTTCAGGGTTCAATAGCCTTCCTAAATTCAGGAAAGCACTAATCTCCTCGAGGGAACAAATAAAGCAAGTGGACAAGAAAAGAAAGTAATTTCATCAAGGATAAATTGCCCTGTTGTTCCTGCCAATGCACTCGCAAACAGCTCTTGTCACAGAGCGTTGGCTGCTGCTTACGGAGCTTCTGCAGCGTGCCTCGGCTTCCCTGGCAGGTCAGACCGCAGTCCTCCTGTCGTCACCGAGGATGGCTCCTTGTCAGAGAGCTCTGTAGGCAGGTGAAGGTATTGCTGAAACCTGTGCGCTTTGTAGGGAAAGCTTGCAGGAGGAGCCGCTTCCCGGTGAGGAACGCTGCGGGGCACTGTCTTGTCCCTGGCAGGGCAGCAGACAGGAATGGACCAGGATAGCTCATCGTGTCCAGGATGGTCCACAAGGGACTGGTTTCCAATTTCCCTCGCGCTCCTGCGGTGTGTCTAGGCTTGGTCGAGTTACTCGAGACCTCCAAGATCGATTGAGCCGACGTGAAGCTCCTGTGTGCGAACTGCAGAGCTATGCGTGATCGCCTGAGATTTTTGAGTCCAGCTCATGAGTATTCCCACGGAGAACATCCACGCTGGCACCACTGCCCATCCTGTATCGTTACACCAAGGGCCACTGAGTGAGCACAACGGCGATGTAACGTTTTGGGACTTTGCAGTAAATCCAGATGTGAAACTCCTGTTGGGGCCAGTGGGACTGCAATGTCCAGTAAGACGTTTCCCCGTTTGCTCCTGTTTATTCATCACGACTAACGCAGCAGTGATGGACCAGTGTGCACCCAGGCTTATGCCAGTTTCCTTAAGGGCTGCTTTAATGTTTTCCATAGAGACTGTGGGTTTTGGTCGGAAAACTAGATTTACCACCAATTTCTGTGTTTGTTCTGCTACCTGGAAGTTTTTCCCTTCTTTTTGAGGGTGAAGGCTCAAATAAGAAAAATCAAAATTTTAAGACTCTGAACTGCAATTGAGTATCGTTATTGACACTCTTAGCTTTTACGTTTTAGCTGAAACTGAAAATTTTCTTCAGAAAGCTTGTTTAAAAAAAAAAACAACCAAAAACCAAACAAAACCCCTTTGCCACCTAAGCCAGTTTTAATATCTGTGAGCATTTTGTGCAGAAGTGGCAGTTTTGTGATCAGCCCCGCGCTGGCTATGGTACGATGTGCGTTTGAGTGCGCTTTGCTTCGAGGCTTAATCTATTGTGTGGTGTTTCCGTGGGCTGTCGGATAATGGCAGCCTTCAACAACTCGCTCCGTTTCAGTGAAAGAGAAAGGGAATAGTGAATATAATTCCTGTAAATGAGTGTGAAATGATTTGAGGTCTTACGAGATCCAGCATTAAGAATATTACAGTAAAAGTGAATACGCAAGAGCCACTGGAGCTCAGCCCTACCGCTCGGTCGGTTCTATGTGGGCTTGAAGTCAGTGGGAGCGGAGAACACCTGCGGTATCGCAGGAGCTGGCCCCACCGGGGGTGGGGGACCATTAAATGCTAAAAATAAGATTGAAATGCAAGAAAAATGGGAGGGTGGGGGTAAGAAAAGAAACAGAGAAAACTCAGGTGAGGGGAGAGATCACAATGAGCCGGTTTCTCTCCATGCTTTCACAGCCACCTGGGCCAAGGTGATCCTAGGAGTTTTATGTGTTGTCAGAAAAAAAGGCCTGAGTGTCACGTAAATGAGGAGTGCACGTTCCACTTTTTGTTGGTGTTTTTTTTTCATGGAGTTAATTGAAAGAGGTTTCCCATTGTTTTTCTTTTAAAACATCAAAGTCGGAGGGGAAAGTCTAGATTCCCGCTGGGGACTTTGGAGAAAAGATAAGACTCCTGAGGAATAATCACTGGGTGCTGGGCCCCTCCTGAAAATGGGGCCTTCCCATTGCTGAAGTACTCAGCAAAATGGTTTTCTGGTTTCCAGCTGGAACTGCAGGTATCAAAGCAAATTGCTTAACAAAAAAGTTCTCTAATGAGCAGCAATTCTCTGGGAATCTTTGCCAAAACACAATTCTTCTTCAGTTTGCAGTAAAGTTTTGCAAGCTTAAAAAAACTTGGGAAATATTTTGGAGGAAATGTAACCAAATAAACCTGAGCAGCAGTTAGAGCGGCTGGTGTGATCAGAACGTGGCTAGAGAACTGGCTAGAACTGTTTCTGAGCAGTTCCCACGTGCAAATCCCCTTCGCGTCTACGGGCAGGCGGCGAGAGCTCCTCACCGATGCACCTCTGCTTCCCGAGTTTATCCCTCTCCCGGGTATGTCAGAGTGCTGTGAAGACATCTTTTAAATACAGCTAGTCCCAAAGAAGATGGGAAAATATTGCAAAGCCTGTTTGCCTGCTGAGTTCGTGTGTGATATTGGATCCGCTGACCGAGGCTTTTTGGTGTCTGACCGCAGTGACGGAGGTTCTGCAGCTGTAAGGGAAAGCATCTTTGGGCCAGAAACTTTAGCAGCGAGCGACGATGGACGTTTTATTTGGAAAGAAGAAATTGCTTAAGTAGTTCTGCGGTGTCTAGCAGGTGAGCCGTTAGCTGCTGCTCGGCGATGAGCTGCGTCTCTTGCGTACGCTGTTACTTTCCCTGTCTGCGTTGCTTTGTGCCAGCTGGGACCTTCTACCCGAGATGTGGCTGCGATTCAAAGCTTGAGGAAATTCTGTATGGTTTTATGTGTCTTTATAAGGAAAAGGCCCATACATCAGTGGGAGATTAGCATTGTTTAGAGACACAGAGGCAGCCCCCCCCGTCTTCCTATGTGTGAACTGCGTGGGATCAGGGTGTTCTTACTGGGGCGGTGTGTGGGAACCAAACCCGCTGCGGAGTGGAAGGGGGTAAAACACAAAGCCACACATTTGGTGTTTCACACCTTTTCACTTCACACAGGAGTGTTTGTGTAATGCCTCTACGCTTAGTCTGCTATCCCCAAAAGGCTGCTTTTTTTTATTTTCACAATATGGCTTAATTAAGAAAAATGGTGTTTTATAAACAACCCTGTACGTTTCCAACCTATTCCCTTTAAAAAAAATCCCCTGGCGGGATCGGGGTGGTGGATGACAAGCCGACAGCGTGGTTCAGCGCACTCAGAGTTTTCTGGCTGCATTTATAGCCCCTGGTGCAGGTCGGTTGAACAATCTTGTGCATTTCAGGCATTTCAAATGCCATTATAGGTCCCGTCTGGCGGAGAGTTTAAGCAAGCAAAGGCCACACGCCCAGCGTTTCTTTTAGCACTCTGCCTTTGATTCTATCTTGTTTTTTCACAGCTGAGATCTTAAGGAGTCGCGGTGATTGCCTTTAGCTGTGCGAGCCGATGTGTCTGCTGCCTGTGTTTCCAGAAGCTTTAGATTTTGGGAAAAATTTGAAACGATGCCCTTGCAGTCTCACCTGGTTTGTGCAAGTAGTCTTGCATATTTCTGTTTTGAGGAGCTCTATGTGCATCATTATTTTGTGAAAATCTAGGGTAAACCGCAAAAATCTACCATTCTTGTAGAATACAGGAAAAATTTCAGTGGCTGCCTGTGTAACTTATTTCTCATGCCGTATTCTAAACGTTGTTAAAATTGTCGGTTTACCGGAATGACGCTCTCGGAGGCGTTAGGACACTCATCCCGCCTGACAACATCCCTTTCTAAGAACCTGCAAAGATTAGTTTGTGGCGTCGATTTTTCCCGCGTGGAAGTTTATAAGGATGAAAAGCCCTGTGTGGAATATCTCTATGCAACTTCAGTGACAAAAATTGCTAAGCACGTTATGTATAAATAGCAAACTGCCGTCTTGAGGGACTAGAGAGACTGCTCTTGAGCTAGCTAAGTAGACACGCGTACAGTAAAATACGCGTATATTTAGCGCTGCAGAGGCGATGGATGGTGTTCTGACTTCACATCACACGGGTTCTTAAAGTCTTTGCCGCTGTGTAATCTCTTGTACCCAGCAGTGATGGTGTGGCACATCTGGGGCCTAATTAGCAGCTTCACTGCCAATCACAGTACCAAATGGTGAAGGACAGTTTGGGAAGGCAAAGGGTGGGCCTGACTCATCAGTCATGAGTGTCTGGGAACGAGATGCAGGAAAAGGCTGGGGCAGTTTAATGGGATTTGGATTAAATATGGTTTAATGGGATTTTTGGCATGAGCGTGGTTTTTAATATCTGCCTGCCTCACTGGTTCTTTCCAACATCTGCTTTCTGGTTTGCATCCACTTCAGAAAACCAGCGCCTCAGTGATGATGGTTGTACAGCGAGACTGGTCTCGCAGAAGCCCCTGCCAGGCTCGTCCCAGTGCATCTCCTCAGGAGGGGGAGAAGGGCTGAGGCAACGGCCAGAGGGGTCGTGGGGACCTCTGATCATCTTGCCCAGGGGAGTTCCAGGCAGGTTTTCCTTCTGGATGTCTTTTTCCTGGTTGTGCGAATCTGTGCAAAGCTTGAGACCTTCCCCCTTCAAGCTCACCCTCTTTTTCCCAGGGCTGTTGAAAAGCTTCTGGTTGGCGTGCGAGCCTGGAAAGCCTGCACAGAATATCTGCAAGCATTATCTTTGAATCCAAACCACCAACTCACTTGGACAGCGTCCCTCACCTCTTTCTTCCTTTTTCCCTAGCCTTTTGTAAGAGCATTCTTTGCTGCTGTTGAGAAAATTCATGCCCACACACATACGTTTTGTGCTGATGTCATGGTGTTATTGAGCGTGACTTGTTTTTTAGCAAAATAAATGAAAAGGTAGAGTTGCATTGCAGTTAGTGGAATGGAGCTGTTCTGAACCAGTATTGCCGTGCTGCCTTCCTTCCAAGAATGCTGTCCTTCTAAACAATGCCACGTTTATTTAAAATGAAGGTTGTGTACCGTGCTAGTTGTCCTGACAGGATGGACTGAGCGGCAGAGGGCTGATGTTAGAATGAGTCCCAGCACCGCTGTAAATAGAGAAGCCAGGTAACCAAGTCTGGGAACCTAAAGAGCATTAACAGAGCTTGATATTTTCTTTAAAATCCTTGAGCAGTACTAATGCTAAGATATATTCAGAAAGAGTTTATTGTGGAGCTTTTTGTATTATATCATCATGAGTTATACGCTTGGTTTGTCTCCCCAGCGCTCTCTTCCTGCGGTCAGACCATCTCAGGGTGACTTTTTTTATGCCTCGTGCTTTCCGACAAGCACGCTGACACTGTAAGGTGTGAGCAGACCTGGCAGGCTGACCGCTGTGGGGTGGTGCGGTGGGAATACGTACGGAGGCTCCGGTGTGTTCTTGGCAATGGGGCACTCACAGGTACTGGTCTCAAAGTGGAAGATTGTGGAGGAGAAAAACAAACGCGCGCAGGCAAAGCGTGTTGGTAGGTGACTGGTGCGATAAACCTGTTGGTGCCTAGTGGAAGCAGGCTGAATTTTAGGTAGCAGCTCACTGCATCCTATTCTGTATGGAACTCCTGGGGAATGACTCTTGCAAAGGATGTAATACCTTCTCTGGGCTTACTGCCTGCTGGCTCTCTGGGAGTTTTGAGGGACAAACGGACTGGGACAACTCCATTTGCTTCCAGGAATTGTGGGGTCATTTTCCATCCTCTTAATTTCCAAGCCTCCAGCCACTAGAGGGAGAGGATGCGACGTGTTTATGGCTTTGGGTGCACGTGGGGTGTGCGTGTAATAAAGGAGTTGCCTTTCTACAGAGAGACTTTCCGGGCAGTACTGTAGCTGGTTTTAACCCCTTTATTTATTGGACTACAGTTTCATAACTGCTTGGGAGATTTTACCTGTGTAGACTTCTGTTGGTTTATGACCTGAAATTGTAAGTGCTCTGGAAGAGGTTGGATGATCCTTGTCCATGTTTTACACCCTGTTTTTGCTGTCGAGCATCCCTGCTGTGAAATGGCTTCCATGGGGAAACCTTTGGCTACTCCTGGATCTGCCTGTCTCCTCGTGTTGCTGCACGCGCCGCTGCACCGACTCGGCGTAAGGTACTGCGTGGCAAGGCAGAAATGGAAGACGTGCGAGCAGCGGGAGAGCGATACCCCTTCCTCCTGCCTTCTTCCTGGCAAGCCAGAGACCCCCTGAGCCCATGGCCTGTTTCCTCTGCAATAACAAAACACGCCCAGGAGGGATCTCATTTCGCTTGGAATTAAACCATTGTGTTAGTAATTATTGGAGGCAGATGAGTTTTAAACATTTCAAAGGACACCAGCGTGGAGCTGTAGGTTTCGGGAGGGGAGCAGGGATGGAAGTTTTAGGAAAGGCAGTGTCAGAATGTGACTTTTGTATACTTTTGAAAATGAAAGGATTGACACTTTCCTTTGCAGTGGGGAAGAGTTGCGGACTGGCTGTGGCCGTGAAGGTCTGGTGAGGGGACTGTGGGGCTTGCAGGGGTCCTGACAAGCAGCCTGGGATGGAAGCAGCGTGCTCAATGGGTTTTGAGGAGCTGCAGCCTTCAGTGTGCCGTACTATTTGTCAGGTGAATTTACATCCCTCTGCGGATGGTGGGTGGGGAAGAGAGAGGCTCTCTGCCTTTCTTTTGACTCCAGTGGGTGCCTCAAGGCAGGGCTCTCTCGAAGGGAAACCTCACGATGCTTTCGCAGCCTCAACTGTTGAAGGAGAGCGTCTCTCTGGGTGATTTTCCTGACTCTGAAAGTCAATGGTTCCAGTTAACAGAGGAACTTGGCAAAGAGGTTTCCTTACGCTGACTGGAGCTGCAGATGATGCTCCAGCACAAGAAGCTCTCCTGGTGAGGCTGGGGCTGGTCCCAGCTGCTCCTTTCCCTGCCTGTTTCACTTGCCCAGCTGCGTCCTGGCCGGCACAGCTGATGGCAGGGAGGAGAACGCAGAGAGGGAAATGCCCAGGAAAACGCTACAAACCTTGAGATTGACCTGACCCAGGCACATCGGAACAATATGAGTGTAAGGACCAAATATACATCATCCTAGAGAAGATGGGCAAAACACTCCTCGTTGTCCTGGCTGTCCATCTCTGGACATCCCATCCTTGTAGGGCTGAGGGTCAGCTGCTCTGGGAGCCCTCCCTACCCCAGTGCACGCTCCTCTCTGTGCACCGTGCTTGGCTGAGGGTCTCTTGCCACGTACCTGTAACTCGGACCAACCAAAGCCGTGAGAACGTGGCTGCGAACTGAATTGCTTAAGCTCAGTGCGCAAGGCCACAGGTCACAGCTTGTATTAAATAACGGAGCTAGAAGAGCGACGAGCGAATACGAAAGACTCCTCCGCGTCGCTCTGTGCATTTTGATGAACTGTGGCCATAACTTTATAAATGTGACCTGCTCGTTAAGCCTTCGCTCGCCTGATGGAGATGTGAGGTCTTGGAAGACCGATCTGCCCGCCTTCTGTACAACAGCTTTCTTTATGGAGAGCCAAGCTGTAAATTTGTTGTTCAAGCCGTAATCCCGCGGAGTTCTGTGGGAGCTCTGCGTGGCCGGACCACGGTGCCATCTCACCGCTCTGGTTCCTGCCGGTGCAGATCTCCCAGTGGGAGGAAAAGCTTTTCCGTTCTGGGCTTAGTGTGTATTTGTGGGTGTGGGACCAGGTTGGGATGCCTGGTCTGAAAGCACCCAGCTCCAGCGAGATCCCCACTGGGTTTGGGTGGGAGAGAGGGGATGGAGGAGAGCTCGGATGTGAATCCAGCTTTTGATATTGTGAGGGGGGAGGGCTGTAAGAGCCCCTGGACCACGGGGCATGGCTCTGTCCCCGGGTCCTGCAAGGGAATGTCCCTCCTGGCAAGAGGGAGGAGCACGGTTGCAGGGCATCTACCTTTGCCTCTCCCTTCTGACCCTAAAATGCGTGACCCGGGGGAGCATCTGTTGTTTCCCTGTAGATCTTTTCCTGGATAGTAATATTAAGCTCTAGTTTTCTTTAAAAGAATTCTTTTTGGCTGCAGATCTCTCTCTAAGTACGTAAACAAAATGAATTTATAGACGAGCATTATACTACTTGTAAAGCCCTTTATTTTTCAAATTTAGTTTTATTCCTTTTTTTAATCTCCATAGGATTTTCTCCGAATAAGCAGATCTAGGGCAGTGCCAGTAACAGATGGACATAAAGAGAGAAGATTTGGATGCTGGAGAGACTTTTAGCGGGCTTGGGATCTGAACTGGGGTGCTTTCCTCATCGCCCTAAGAGTTTAATTTGCCTGCGGGTTATTAATTTTGCCTCTAAAGCAGAGGTCTTGGCAACAGAGCATGTTCCTTGGCAACAGGCTGCCGTGGTTTAATTAAAGCAGGTGTGGGAGTTTTAAAAAAAATGCCACTGTTGGAAAAAAGTCGAAAGATATTAGCAAACCAAATGGGCCGCGGCGTGAGTCGTCCTGTCAGTCAGCCGGGGTGACCGGGAGGAGGGAATGGTGAATGGGATGGGATCCGCGGAGGCGGCCTGGCAGAGGAGCGGTTCTGGAAGGGAGGCAGGTACGGCGCTTGGGAGCTTTGCTGCCTTCCCGGGCCGGGCTGTGGCTGTCCCCGGCCGTCCCGCGGGACAGCGTCGGGTGGGAGGAACGTCCGTGTGTCTGGGAGATCTGCTGTGAACGGAACAGCTCTCCTAATTAAAAAATTGCTTTTTAAAAGCAGATTTCCAAACTGTGGTTTTCCGCTAGGGCTTTCACAAAAGTTATAGTTTCTTTTTGTCCTCTCAAAAATGGAAGCTTTAGTGAAATCAAACCGGAAGCCCGTTGAGGAGGGTCTGTGGACATCGTGGCCGTGGCCCGTCCCATCGTCTGCCTCCTTTGGCAGGAGCGAGCCGGATGTGGTGCACACCTCTGCCTGCAGCAGGCTGGTGTCTCTTTGCACTGAGACTGTAAATGTACGTATACTGAATAATTAATAATGCCAAATATATGTAATTAAATTAGCAGTAACTCTAGTTATGCGTGCCAGTGTATAGAGTGTGCGTACACGTGGCTGATCCCGACTGGAGACGTGGTTTGGAGCAGACACGCGAGTTTGGGCTCCCCTGTTTGTCCCTGCCGCGGTGTAAGTCAGGGGAAGAGCTTATGCCACTGGTTTGCAGCTCCAAGAGGGTGGAGAATCATCTTTTTCCCTTCCTGTGGCACACAGCAAGATCTCCATCGCTGACATCAGAGCAAATGATTTTTGTGTGCTTGTTCAAGTCCTGTGATTTGTGACTGAAGCTGTCTTGGTGTCGGAGTTGGTTCAGGAGGACGCTGGTATCTGAGGCTTCTGAAGATGCCGTCTCCTGTTACAGAACAAACAAACAATCCTGTAATGTACCGTAAATAATGATAATACTTAGCGAGAGCCCGAGGCGCCGCCGTTATTGCTGTGCTGATCTGAGAGGCACTGGGCCATTCTGACAGTATTCCATAGGGTTTGGGGTTTTTCCTGAAGGAAGGCACGTATTTCATAGCTGCGTAGCGTGGCTGATTGCTTTATAAAGCCGGGCTGCGTAATTCCTAGCAGAGGTTGTACGAATCCCCCTCCTTTCTCATTAATTAACCTGTAGGGTTTGGTGCCTTTGTGGTTCAGTGGAGATGATGGCTGCAAGAACATATTTGTGTTTTCTGATACGTAATGAAGAGCATCTGCCTTCTGCAGCAGGGAACGAACCACGGCGTGACAGGGCTCCCGCGCGGACGAGGCAGTTCAGGGCTGGAATTCCGATGGGGCGGCGTTTGCTGGGGGATGTTCTCCGAGGCCCGCAGCCAGCAGCGTGGTTGGGGAGGGAAGAGAGAGGGTGGGTGAAGAGCAGAGGAGGGGAAATCCCTTTGTGAAGGCAGCAGAAGGGGAGGGGAGAGAAGCATCTTGGAAAAAGTCTCCATGTCCAGAGAGCAGTTTGTAGCAGTATTCTTATGATGGGATTAAAGAAAGGAGGCCTTGGAGATCTAAAGGAGGTTTCAGTGGCAATACATGGTGAAGAAAAGAGAGTGGAGCCAGGTAAAACCCTGTAATGCTGCTGTGTTTCCTTCACTGCTCTCGCGGGTTGCAAGAAAATGACCCATCGCATCTGGGACCCCAGCGTTGTGTTTTGGGTCTGTCTCAAACGAGGGATCTGCACCCAAAAGCTGCCCTCCGATACCGCAGCACGGTAGTAAATGCCGGTGGGAGAGCAGAGAGGGTGTCTGCGCGTATCGGATCTGACAGCGGATCGCAGCGGGAGCATCGTCAGCGTGGTGTGTGTCCCTTACATGACTCCACACGTCTTGGGTGAGGTGCGGGGAGGGAGATTTGCATTTTCAGCAGTGCAGTGTGATAGTAAGTGTTCTTCTGCTCGTACTCATTCGCTTTGCTTTTGGATCACTCTCTAGCTGCAGATATTCAGGAGAAAAAAGAGACTTCCAGGGCTGAGCGTGGAAGCGTGAACCAGCGGTGGGCCGGGAGCAGTGTCCCCCCCCCAGCCCTCGGGGAGCTGGCAGGATGCTCTGTGCTGCAGGAAGTTTTCTTTGTACAGATTTTAGACCAAGCGGCTGGGTTATCCCAAAAGTTGGTTGATCCAGACCCGGAGTGTGGTAAAGGGGATTGTGCAGGCGATGGGGATCCACGAGCAGCTGAGGCTGAAGCACACCAGCTGGTTTTGGTCTTTATTCTGCAGGGAAAGCAACTTTTAGAGCCTGTGACAGGTAAAACGTGACCAGAGCGCAGCTCTGCTGAGAATGAGCGGGGCGTTGTGTTATCAGTGAGAAATACGAGTTCTCACAGGGGACTTCTCCTGGAGTGATCCCTCTGGCAAACCAAGGACCTGCTCACCGACGCACAATCTGTTCCCTGCCACCCCAGCAGGACTCGGCGCTGCTTTGTGTTGTCTCGGGTGTGTGAGCTGCCCTGGGGGCTCCGTGGCAGCTCCGGCAGACCCCCCTGCTGATGTGACCCTCTGCAGAGGTACGCCGAATGCGCTGGTGTGCGGTTGGGTGCATCCCCACCTTCCGTGGTGCTGGAGTTGTGAGCAAGCAACAGCCAAACAGACTTTCTTCTATTGCACGTCTTCAGTGCTACCAGCGTGGTCCTGGGCACTCTCCGCCGTTGCGGGGTTGCTCCGGTGGAGAAGCTCGGGGGCGGCTCTTCCTGCTGCGCCCTCTGCTCTGGCAGGGCTTCTGGGTTTGGTTCCCTGCCCGCTGGCCGCCTGCGAAATGCTTTGCACGGAGACTGAGCGACGGCGGTGCGTTTTCTTGGCAGCTGGGTTCTTTCTGAGGTTGCGCGTGCCAGAGTCGCTGCCCCGCTGATCCGGGCAGGACTGGATTTGTGTGCGCACCGATACCGGCGCAGGGATTTGGCTCATCTCCGGTCCTTGTTGCCTTTTGTCACCTTCGCAGGGAGCGAGAATTAACTTGGCAACCTCTGGTTTACTTCTCAAATCAGCTTAGCGTAAACAAGGGCTAGGAAGTGGGAGAGTGGGATATTGGCTTTATTGACAGGCCTTATCAACAGCTGACGGCGGGAGGAGAGGAATCGGTACCATTGCTGCTTGTGCATAACAAGCCTCTACAAAAATTCTCCTCCTCCAAATCCACTTTACCAGTTGGAGGAGCAGGGTGGGATGTGCCAGATGACAACTCCCTCCGTGTGCACTGCCGAGGTTAGGATGGGTGTAACTCTGACTGAAGGCAGCGGAGTTACCGGGATGATCAATAAAGTGGATCTCTCATTTCATATTTCTCTGTAGGAAAAAAATTGACCTTCCATTGGAGATAACGTGATCACTACTTTCATTTTCAGTCCAGTTTGCAGAAGGAAACACTGCCCGTGCACTCGGGATGTCTGTCTGTTGGTTCTTCCGTCCCAGCTCTCCCCAGTACAGTTTGTGAGCGGGTTGGTGAGGCTGCGCCGGACCCGAGTGACATCCCAAACAGATGTAAATAACCTACCTGGCGTTTCCGCCGCTTGGCGTAGGAAGCGTAGGCAGGATTCCAGAGTTTGGATGTCTATAAGGTTTTACCTCCCGATTCTCTCCTTTGTTGGCCATCTCTGGGAATAATGATAGCTGTCAGTGCCTGAAAGGTGATGGAATGCAGCTTGATGTAACTAGAGCAGGCTCGGTGGGGCCCCAGCGGTGCGAGGGTGCTGGGCAGCATCCCTTCGCTCCCGCCTGTGCTTTTCTTCTGTCCGATTTAAATAAAAAAGTGCGGACACCCAGGCTGCGATCCCTCACGCGTCCTGCTGAACGGCGCAGGGCTAGCAGAACGCGGCAGTCACGAGGAGCTCCGCGTTGTTTCCTGACTCAAAACCTCCGGCTGCAGAAAAAACGTTGCCTCCTCTGGAGGTCAGGAGCAGGAGATTCAAACGCCCTCCTGCCCTTGGAGCAGGAGTGCATGGGTGGAAAAAAAACCAGCATTCAGACACAACCCTAAGTCCTCTGCAAATGTAGTAGAAGAGATTGTAGCTTCGCTACAGGTTTTGCAGTGTATTTAACGTATGGATCCAGTATATCCAGTGTACCCAGTGTATGTGTGTCCTGGCTGTGGGCTTCTGTGCCCAGAGCGGCCTGTGAGCCATTTTCCACCTTGTCTCCATCGTTTTTGCCTGCCCTTCCCTGCCTCTGAAGCCAGCTGCGCCCTTCATCAGCTGCCAAAGAGGAGACAGTGGAAATTTTGGGGGGTGTTTTGACCGTATTCAGGTGCGTGCCGGTGCTCGCGAAGGGCTGCCCCTTCCTGCGGGCAGGGGGCTGCGAATGGCCTCGGCCTGCTCCTCTCCATCCCTGCGTCTCCTCCGTGCCGTGGGGAGAACCGTGTCGACATAACGTGTCCCAGCTGGAGGGATGGGAGGATCCAGTCCTGTTCCCAGTTGGCCGTGCGCGTCCCATATGCTATCGCTGCCTCTCCTCGCCGGCGCCAGGCGGGCCGGTCTCATCTGCCCCGGCGTGGTGGGTGGCCGTGCTGGTGACGGACGCCTAAAGAGAGCCCGGTCTTTTCTAACTGTGTGGGGGCTGGCGTTTCCCTGCTCCCACCAGAAAGTTGGAGTGGGCAGGGGGTTTAAAACCTTTAGCGGGGAGCAGAGCGTGGGTGCTGGGGGAGGATGGCCCTGGGCAGGCGCAGCCCTTTTCTGTGCTGGGAGGTGGTGTTTTGGGGGGAAGGGGACTTATCCTGCGTGCGGAGAGTGGAGTGAGAACTTGCTGCCCTTCCAACGTCAGCAAAATCCCCGGCCCCTTGCTGGGCACGGAGGCACGTGCTGGCTTTGCAGATTTGGGAGTCCCGTAGCACCGGGGGAGAGGGTGACCCTCTGCCGGGAGGAGGACAGGGTGCTGGGTGCCCACGGGGGACCCTCCCGAAGTTCTTGCAGGTTCCCCCTCCCTTTTCTCCGCTGCCCTCCTGCAGAGTTTGAAAGCACGGCGAGGGAAAGGAAAGGACATCCCCCTCCCCTCCAATCCCTCGGTCTGTGCCTGAAATAAATAACCACAATCGCAGGTAGCGAGGAGGCTGCTAATAACGCGCTCCTGGCAGGCACGGGATCGCCGGCTGAGGGATGGCTGACTGAGAGCTCCGGGCGAGCGTGGGGGTGGGGGGCTGCTTTTTTTTTTTTTCTGCCAGCTCTCACCAGGCAGTAGGGATTTTTTTTTTTTTTT
>JAAGAY010143155.1:45000-69345 GCA_011801015.1 Ardeotis arabs | reverse complement strand
CACTTCTAAATGCCACATTATCTAGGATAGGGAAAGAGTTATGTAAAATTAACCTCCAGACCTGCCTATCTGCTAATCCACAACACAGCTCCTGCTCCTCGCTTTTAGCTCATTGAAGCTCCCCATGTTATTTCTTGGCAATTTCTGTCTATTCAGAAGTTGCTGAGTACATAAAGTCCATATTGGCACCGTTCCTAGATATCAAATAAAATACATTGATTTACTCCAGATGCTGATTTGACCCTCATAGTCTCTGCTTATGTCCCCTTCAGTCTGTTCCCTGAGGAAGAGGACAGTGATTTGGAGCTTACTGCTCCTCTGGTCCAAACCCTAAAACAAAGTCAACTTCCCATGAAATCAGGAGATCCAATCCAACTGCTGCAGTGACCTCCTCATGGAACCTGAGTAGGAAACAACCATCTCTCATGCTGAACAAGATCTACGTAAAAAGCTGCTATTTGTGGAAAAAGTGAAGAACCACTTCCCTGACACCAGTTACTCCAGAAAACTGTTAGTGGAAGTCCTGTATCTGAGATGATAACTTCAAAATTGGACCAGCATATGGACTAATTTTGATACCAGCTTGAGTCATTTACCTGAGCCTGTAAATACAGAGGTCATCGAAGGTGCAGAGTGTCCTAGTGGAAAGGAAAGAAATTCAACTATTCACTGCGATATTAAAAACTAGATAGTAGAAAAAATGTTCCTCTATGTCACACTAAAAGTCACATTTCCCCTAATCATAATCTTACTCAAGATGGTTTGCTTTTTTATAGTGCAAGGGACAATTATTTATTTTAGATTAAATTTAGATCTGAGCTGTGAACAGTGATGTAGAATATAATCCCTGAAAACTCAGTTGCATTTAAAAACAAAGATTATGGCTTCTTTAACCTTCAGAAACTATATTCTATTATAAACTCATGTTAGTTACCTGGTGTAAATATACTAAAATCAACATCAGATAAATACAAGATGCATCAAAAGATTTAAGGCACCTGTTGTGTATTTAAAAGAATTATATCTTGTTTATGGTACAGTATAAAATGCACAACTGATTTATATAACAGGTAGTCTATTGCAGGGGAAATCTCATTTCAATCATAAATGGCAGAAGTTGATTTAAGAATTCATTCTTTAATGGGTCTGCAATGTTCAAATTTAAACTCATTCAATTCATCAGCGAAATATTCAATATGGGGCACAGGGAACTCATTTAGGCAAACAGTGACTTTTAATATAAATTTTCCAGGAGATTTCTTCATCGATTCAGCAGTTTAGTGCAAAATGATTTGTGCGATACATTCTCAAGGATCAATGCAGGCCAAGTCAATGGCTAATATAAAACAATCATCCCACCAACTACAGAGAACGTGTCAATGAACTTTGACTTCACATTGAACTGCTCTGTGGAAAGGAGAAGGAAGTCTGATAAAAATTAATCATAACTTCCCCCACCTTCCCTTATCCTTACCTGTTCTCTATTATTATTGTTTGTTTGTGTTACAACATAACTTGGAAATCTCATTCGAGACCAGAGCCCTATAGTGCTAGATTCTGCACAAACGCATGCAAAGTTACCACCTTTGCCCTTAAAAATTAGTATCCTTAGTCCCCTTGCCTCTCTTGGTGTGAGCCATCATCTCGTATAAATGTGGGGATTACACTGGGGAGATGTCTGAGTTGCTATGACTTGAACCAGAGAACTTCTAAGATATTTGTGAGCCTCAAATCTTCTCTGGACAAGGCAAATAAAGTACACTATTGTAGCAGTGACCTTAGCAAGGTTGATCTTTGTGCTTTGTGCAGTTAGGGTTACCCTCTGGGAAGATCTCAGAGGTCATTTCGCAGGATCAGAGCCTAAGAAAAAGAAGGGGAGCACATATACTTTCGTTTGGTTTTCTCCCTAAAATATAAGGCTGTATCTAGAACTCTTTGGATGGTCTTCTGGTGAAGTCCACTTGCACTTGGTAGTAACAAAGTTCATTTACCCACCAACCTACTCTTGACTGAGTGATTTCATATGACCAGAGACTTGAAGAGTGCAGTAGGTTCCTGGAGAGATGAGCAAAGGGCAGTGTGGAGGTAACCCTGCCATTTTTAATGTAAGTAGTGTCAGGTGGGTGAGACTGGTGTCACTGGTAAACCAAAAGAGGCAATGGGATAAAAGGGCAGCTGACAATGGGTGGGAAACCGGGCCAAAAGGGAGATATTTGAACATAGGCAGACATTTGGGACTGATTTTAGAGACTCAGTGGAATATTCTGGAACAAAGTTATTAAACAAGATCTTGCCTAAGCCACATCTCAGTATGTCATGATGGAGCAACATCTGAAATTCTGCTCATTCCGTGTGCTGCTATGGCCACGGAAGTGCCTGGAAATAGGCTACTAACCATTTAAGCAGGTTGTGATTTCGCAAAAGCAGGTACAATTGCACATTTATGCTGCTGAATTACCTCAGTCTAAGTCTGATAAAGAATTGTAGAATCATAGAAGAGTTTGGGTTGGAAGAGACCTTTAAAGGCCATCCAATCCAACCCCCCTGCGAGGAGCAGGGACGTCTCCAACCAGATCAGGCTGCTCAGAGCCCCATCCAACCTGGCCTTGAATGTTTCCAGGGATGGGATATCTACCATCTCTCTGGGCAACCTGTTCCAGTGCTCCACCACCCTCATTGTAAAAAAAAATTTCCCGATGTCTAATCTGAACCTACCTCCTTCTATTTTAAAACCATTACCCCTCATTCTTCCACAACAGGCCCTTCTAGAGTTTCTCCCTCTCTTTCCTGTAAGTCCCCCTTCAGATACTGGAAGGCTGCTATGAGGTCTCCCTGGAGCCTTCTCTTCTTCAGGTTGAACAGCCCCAACTCTCTCAGCCTGTCCTCATAGGAGAGGTGCTCCAGCCCTCTGATCATCTTCATGGCCCTCCTCTGGACTCGCTCCAGGACTTAGTTTAAATTCTGTCTCATAAAAGGCTTTGTCAGTTGGCAGAACATGACTGAGTGATGATGATCTGCATAATGATGTTGTTCATGGCTGGGTTCAGAGGCACTCTGGAGATGGATTTTATTGATTGCTTTGGACTCCCTCAGTTTTTTTAAAGCATTATCTGAAATACAGAGGCAATTTACATACTTTTGTGTAAAATCACATTACATAAACAGATACAGAAGCCTGGTCTACTGAATCAATGACTTCTGGAGGGACTGTAGCGTGGCCTCATTTCATCACCCAGATTTAGTTCCAACATGGAGCTGGAGCACAGCTGGTACATGTTCTTTGGCAAAAAGGTGGGAAAAGATCCCAGTGCTTAAAGGTAGTTTTGCAGAAGTGAGTGGGAAGTGGAAGGGCATAGCATCATGATGTAAGAGGCAGCTCTATTTTTTTCTCTCCAAATAGACTTCCATTTGTTAAGCTGGAAGTTTCATTCCTGAACTTCATGACCTACTTCAGAAAACTGATGAGAGAGAAAGTAGGACATTCATTTGGGTTCAGACTGAAAAATGAAGAGACTGGCTACTGCTTTTAATAGACTTTTGGTAATCTGATACATTTGAAGCCTGAATAAAGCCTTAAATTACACTGAATGCCATATAAACAGAAGTAAAAAAATACCAGTTGGGTGTAAGTACTGTCAGTCCTCACAGAGAGTGGCTGTACATCCTGCATCCTAATCCTGCCTCCTTCAGGGGCTGTGAGATTTAATAACTGCAGTAAACTCTGTTTGCCAACTATGTAAGGAACATTGCAACACTTGTCTAATGTTTTTGCTATGTACCCAGATACCACACATTTCTGAAAACACAAAACGCCAACAGGAAAAAAAAATCCAATATGTTCATCAGTTGGTGAACTATTGTCAGATTGAAAGTCTGAAGGAGTCTTCTAAGAGCATACACAATGTTTATAAGGTTATAAGGTCTTTAGCATTGAAGAAAGTTTACTGTGTAAATTACACCAGCAAGAATTTAAAGGCAGAGCTTTCAGTCATATTTAACTAGAATTAAGTACATAGGACTTTACCACAAGTCTTTTGAAATTTTCAGTTTTCCCACTGATTTTGATGAAATTTGGTTCTGACTTCTTAAGACATTTTCTTACCCAGGTAAAGTTACCTGGGATTTTTTTTCAGCATTGCTGAATAATTAGAGCACTCACTGACTCTGATAATTAGCCTCTTATCCATCAAAGGACATAGAATTTTGGAGCTTTATTTTTCATGTTTTATTTTTCAGGATCCAAACTTTCTGATAAGAAGGGACTCAGTAATTTTGAAATGTGCAAATTACTTAATACTTGGCACCACAAACTGGAAGCATTCAAAGCCTTTTCTGCTTTGACAATCAAGAATAATCAAGGAAGTTAAACAGCAAAAATTATCATCAAACTGCTAGTCCTTGGAGTTTCATTTCATTTTTGCAGTGTCACAAGGAAGATGACACCAAACCAAACCCATAAGCTTAGTTTTACCATGTTTCCCTACTCAGGCTGGGAATGCCAGTACAAAAGGTTTACACGCAAACTTCACTGTAATGAAAGTCAAAGAATATATTGATTTAATTTCCAAATTATTAATCAGCTTCACAGCTGACCAAAAATATTGTATTGCTCAGCTCAAGCAAATCCTAACATCTTTGCCTCCGGCTATGAATCCAAGAACTGATGAAGGACAAAATGGTAATGTATGTACTGTATACGTCTGGGGAAGCTCAACACTCTTAAAGAATAAACATACTAGCTGTACAAAAAAGAAAAAGTTTTGTAATATTCAAGCAAATGAAAAATCACAGAGGAATAACAAGTGTAAAGGATCATCTGGCTTCAAGACAATAATTTCCCATGCAAAGTCATTCTTCTAAGGGGGTGAAATAGAAAAAGTGAAGGATACAGCAAAGAAACAAATAATGGCCGCATTAGAGATAGTGCCTCAGGAAATTTGACTTTTTAAAGTATTTTTCCAGTGTATCAGTCTTCTCACAGAAGCCGACATTGATAACCAAGAGGAATGGATGGCCAGAGTCCAGAGGAGGATATCAGTTAGAGGATTGCGCAAATGATACAGAGGGCTGGGTCATATAGCAGAACTAGAAACGTGAGATAGCGAGCAAGCTGCCAGATTAGCTCACTTGTTTTTGCAAGGCTCAAAAATGTTGTACCGATACAAACTGCAGTGTGCACAACTCAAGGGAGAATATATCAGCTGCAACTGCCCAGATCCTACAGAATCGGTAAGAGTTCCCTGGTACTCAATGAATCTGAAAATCTGGATAAAGTTAAAAATAAATGGCGTGAAAGAAGAGTACACATATGAATGACACAAACCCTGTCTAAAGCACATCTCATCCCTCTTAGCTTAGTTTTTATTCCAAGGTCAATTAAAAAAAAAACCCACAAACTTATTCAACAGTTACAAAGTTTGGCTTCTACCAGTTTTACCTTTTCTTCTGAAATTTTTTTTCAGCCTGGTACTCAGATACAGTTTTTGGTGCTAGATCTTCATAGGAGATGTGGGAACAATGCCAAGCAGAATTTGAGTATCATGGTAATTATTATCCAAAACAACAAAGACATTGAACTCCTTCAACCTGAAATGGAGCAAATATCAAGTTTCAATAAGATGCAAACAACCATTTAAGAGTATTTGCTACAAGCTATAGCATGTGAAATGCTGCATACCCTCCATGCGATATCACACTGGCCTCAAGTATTTTGCAATGCCACATCCCTAGTCCGTTTGTATTTACCCATGTTTGCTGTCTATCAAAGACCAATTGTGTAATCTTAGCTCCTGTTTTCTTAACAAATTCACTGCTCTACAAAGCCAGGGGTGAGACAGCTGGTGGGGCAGAATTACAGACTGACAGACATCGTATTTACAAACTGATCAACTTTCCCCATGGTAAAGGGACCACAGTCTGTGTCTGGGCTCTTGGGCAGCTCTGTGAGTCCATCAGGACTTGTCACTCTGCCCTCCCTGGGAAAGTTTGTGCTTTTTATTTCCCCAGGACAAAAGATGACCATTTCTGCGCTCCCCTCAGGCTTAGGGACAACTCAGGCCTCCACCACTACTCTAACATATTGATGTAATTTATATCTGAAAGGACTATATTTCTATTGTCTAAGCAGTTAAAACTTAACCAGAGTAATAGCTTTGGAAATCCACATGATAGCCAGAAATCTCCTGGCAAGTGCTTTGATTTGTGTCCATGTGGTTCAACAGAGAGAAATGAAAAATACAACTAAACAAATCGGTGGAGTATGTAGGCTCTGAAAGATCATCTCAGTTCCATTTCACTTCCTGTCCCTTGAAAACTTATCCCTAAACTGTGTCTCTTCTACATTGTGTTCATTGACAAAAAAAAAAAAATGATGTGGCAATTTGCAGCGTGACTGATATCAACAGGGTTGATATCTATTGCAGAGCCAAGAGCCAAAATCCAGCCTTGTGCTAAAGACTGTGTAGATGCAGGGTAAGGAACAGCCTGGCTACAAAGCATTTACAGTGTTAACAGAGGGATCAGGGTGCTATATCTCCAAAGAAAAATGGCTGAAAATTAGCATTTTTCCCCCGAATTTTAATGAAAACAAACTTAAGTATCTACATTTCTTCCACAAGTTTTATTTCTATTTTTGTCTCATTCCAACATTTTGTCTGTACGATGCTTAGGTAAAATGATGTCAACAACATTTTTTTAAGGTCCATAAACAAATAAGTATTTTAGCAACTGGTTTTTTTTTTTTCTATAGAGAATACCAATTCATTTAAAATCTTCATCGGAAAAGTTCAGCTTCAGCTCACATCAAGTTTCAGGTCTGAAGAAAAAAGCGGTGGCAGCTTCAAGGCCAAACAGCCGCTGCAGTGTGCTTTGTACTAAAGCATCCCAACCAGTGTGATGCTATTGCAGGCACAAGCAAAGGCCAAAGCCAAATTTTGGTGCCAGTTACAGATTTCCAGCCCCACTGATTACCATATTCCTTTCATCTAACAACAGGATGGAAAAAGATCCAAACTTTGCAAACTGTGCTTCTGCACCTATTGCAATAAGCATCTGATTTGAAATGCAGGCACCTCTGGGGAGGAAAGTGGCAGTAATTCAACAGCAGAAAAAGCATGCACAGTGATTCAGGACAAAAATGACTGATCCCAGACTATGCAAACTGGCTTGCTTCCGCAGTTTTGTGGAAATGAAAAGTAGCTGAAACCGTGGTTTCACTAGCACGTTGTACCAGTTCTCTTTAATCTAGTTTTGCTGAGTTGCCCATCCTGTAATTGCAATCCTTTAATAAAAAGGAGAGAGAATTTGGGGTGAGGGTATGGGAATTGAAAGGTGGAACAATAATTAACTGTGTTCTCACATGTCATTTCCATGATTAGCAGACGGGAAACCATAAAACCAAGGCGGGGACTGAAGAGAGATGGAGGCAGGAAAGGGAACAGACCACACTGAATCGTGAATCTTTACTTTTCTTCTTTAAACAAATGAAACTAATAAAGTTTAATAGTGCTGGTGACTGTGCCTTATCATTGACTGAAAATCAGATTTGGTATTGATTTGATTTTCAGAATATTACTCAATCAAGTACACTTAACTGCAGAAATTTAGTATTTTTTATATCTTAAAAAAAATCAGTGCAAGCACATCCGCCAAGCCTCCCCTCTGGCTACAAGTCTAACAACTGTTGAAGGACAAAAGATAATATATGTGAATACCATTGCCATGGTTCACTGGGTTAAAACAAACGGCCCCCATTTGACCTTTAAATTGAAGGGTTTCCCTTTATATCACTGGAGGCAAAATGCATGGACATGAGTACAACAACAACAAAAAGGAGGCTTGGATAGCTGAGCTGTATTTGATTTGTGAGATTTTTATTCATTTTTAAGGGGATATTTTTTCTTTTCCTTTGTAGAGAAGTAAACCCAAAAGTCAAATTGATGAAGAGAAATGGAATCTGAATTTGGCCTGGGTTATGCTCACTGCTGGTTGGTTGGTCACCCTGAGGGAAATGATATGTGTGCAGCTGGGATGATGAATTGGGTTTGTTTAAGTCATCATTACATTGTACTTTTTTATGGACCTCAGTATTTATAACACTTAAAGTTGATTGAGTAATGTGGGTTGCCTTGGCGTCCCTCCTGGTCAGCCGGGGTGACGGGCCTTGACAGCAAACATGAAGATATTACTGCTCCAAGACTGGTCCAGGATGTCGGGGTAATCTTAAGCAATCTGCTGCTTGCTCTTGTGTGTAATACACTGCTGAAAACTTTCCCTGTGAGTGCATATGTAGGTATATATGTAGGCTTCTGTATATTTGGTGAAGAGCTCAAGCAACTCAGAACAAAAATAAGAAAATGACTGCTTTAATTGAATTAACTTTTCATTTTACAGTAAAATTTTAGCTTAAGAATAGCATCCTTAGAAATTTGAAACTTAGTGACTTTTAGCAATATTTAATATATTCATCCTTTGGACTACTCCCTCTCTGTTTCTGCTGAACTCCGTTCGGCTTTCTGTAATCATCAGGAGAAAATTTATGTGTCCAAGCCCCTTTCTTTGATGAGAATGACAATGGTGATAGACTGATTATCTTTAAGTCACCAGCCCCAAAATAACAAAGTCTGGGCAAGTGGAACTGTGCAAGCATCTAAATGTAATGCTAAGACCAGAAGCTCAGCTAAGAAAGGTGGGCACTGCTCCAATACGAATATATGTTCATTTGTACCATGTTTGAAAGCAATGAGGTGAAAGTGTTACACCAATGCACGTTTCTGCTTGTGGTTATTACCAATGACAGGATTTTACTGTATGTAACACAGCATGCTGTATATTTAAACCACTAACCCTCTAACACAGGAAAGAAAGACTGTGACCGCTGCTGTGCGCCAGTGTCCTCATTTCAGTCTCCTTGCCTGGATAGTCTTCTTTTTCTACCCCTCAGCTCTTTAATCCAGCCATCATCTCCATTCTTGCTCTGTTCCCAGTTTTTTTTTCCCAGCCAAAAACACTTTCCTTCAACAGCTTTCAGCTTTTCTTGTAGGTTACCCTCTCTACTTCCCTCACCATGTTCAAGTCAAATGACTTGAGTCCATGTCCCACACTGGAGAGAAAAATCCCTCAGATCTTGTTCCAGCACTGCTGGAAGAAATTGCTAGAAAATTCTACTCATATCCCGCAGTTTCAGAAAGGACCTTGCCTACTACAGAGTAAATAATTGGCTATCCTTATCCAGGAAGTTTCTACTGGCTCATACAAATTTTAAGATCTTTCTGGTGAAGGCAGAACAGCCATCTCTTAATTTTCAGTTCTGTGCTTTAAACCACAATGAAGGTACATCTCCCCACTAAACTACTAAAAAGGAGAATTTTCCTACATGCAACACAGTGTATTCTCCTATAATTTCACACTCAGAAGCACTTCAACTATTTTAGCTGAAATGTTCCCAAAATACGCAGCCAGGAGAAATATCTAGCATGGAAAATTTCAACCAGACCACTTCACATTCCAAAAAAAAAATATAAGCAATATAAAGCAAGGTCTTGTCATAAGAACTTACAGAGAATCTTACAGCCAAGAAAATTAAATATAGGTGCTATTCAGTATTTCTGCTGTCTGTAGCTATACACACCATAAATATGTTGGTAGAGGCCTGGAGCTCTATATTCCACCTGACGAAAAACAAGAACCCAACAACGAATTCAAACTTTGTCCTTACTGATCTATGCTGAGAAGGTACCCGTTTGACCCACTATGGGCCAAATTCTGTTCTCATTTACATCAGCATCAATCTTAAGGATCTCTGCTAATTATAAGAAAGATTGCTGTAAGTGAGTACAATTTGGTTTAGCAACAATCTCAAATTATGTGTGCTGCTACCCAGTGGATTGTGCAAAAAAAAAAAAAAAAAAAAATCCCTTCTTGAAGAAATAGCACCAGTGAGTTGAGGAAATATTTGCTGATATATCTTTTGATATTGAGCCCTAAACTAAAAACCAAGAGAGAATAAAGTTAATGAAATCTTTCATTAGAGTGGTGCTGGCACAGAGCCCTTTCTGTTTTCTCCCACCTCACTGCATGCTGATGGCAGAAAAAGATACTTAAGATCACTTTTTCCTCTGCTTTCAATTGGATCTGAACAGCAAAGAGAAGCCAAGTTGGCAATAAACACAAATGACGCTGTGTTAGTGGCCCACTCTAAACAGCTCCACCAAAAGTCAGGAAGAGCTCGCTGACACATAAACATCCTTTTGTGCGTTGTTTGTAGGCTTCATTAATTGTCGTCTGCTGTGTGAAACACCAGTTTAATTGGTATCTCTCACTAATCGAGCACATCCTTCTAATGATGGTGCATGACAGTCACATGTTCTGTGCAAAGAGCTACTTAGTGCAAAATTCAAGTAAACACTAGAGTTATCTTAAAAACCTATTAAAGCAGATGTACAGTGTGTGGCCATTTGTATCGTCACTCAATTTGTACACAAACAGAAATACACGCATTCAGTGTGCAGATGCAAATTCAAAGCTTAATGAACCGGGTCCTGAAAATGATTCTTAACTGACTGGCTGGCCAGGACATGGATCGATAATAAGGTCCAGAAAGCCCTTCAATCCTGTATTGTCATTTCAGATCCAGGCTTCAAGTGCTAATCTACAAGGGCTGTAATTTATTGCTTTATTAAAATTTTGTGGGAGTGATAAATCCACCTTCTGAACACTGAGGGTCAGATGCTGATGCTCTATTTGACTTTTCTCTTATGTTTACCATGATGTTTTTGCTGGGCTAGGTCATACCCTTGGTTACTTTGATGTTGCAGCTGGGGATGAGCGTGTCCCTGACTTCCGCATCCTCCATCCCATCAACGGATAGAAAGAACTACTTCCAGAGCAGTGGTTTTGATAGAGGAAGTACTATAAGATCCTTACGCCAAAGCAAGGCAGTTTCAAACAATTTTTCATCCCAGACCAGAGCTGTAGTTGGCAACAAATGCTCCCTGGCTTCCTCGATGCTGGTTTGGTCTCTAGGCCTTCTGAATTATAGGAGATATAAAAGTATAAGGCCAGTCAAAGAATACGAAGGGAGCACTATAATAAGGCAGCAAATTTAAGGATCTTGCCTACTATTTTCTATTTAGCTTGGTTTCTGGAGAGAGTAACAAGGAAATAGTTCTATCACGGAATATTTTACCCTTATTCAGAGTCTGCCTGTCTTGCTGAGGCAGCAGAAGGAGGGCAGAGTCCTACTGAGACCACTTAGGGATGGCCAAGCTTGGAGAAAAAAACCTTTAACGGCCTTAGGTTTATGTTCTGGTTTTTATCACTAACTGTAAATGCTAAAACCAAAGTAAATTTGTGTTCAGAGGGAGCATCTTCATGATGTTGAGGGTAACTCCTTCAGAGTGGTGCTAAGCCAATGCCATGCCTTTTTTTTCTGCACATGCAGGAAGAGCTCCAGTGAGGCTGCAAACTCCACGTCAAGACCGAGTGAATGCCCTTGGTCCTTGCTGATCTTTGTAGGAATGATTAGCGTGTAGCATCCCTTAGGACCTGCTCAGCATCCCTCACTTATCAGCCAGACAAGAGCAAGAGCAGAAAAATCAAAGTCATTCTGTTCAAGAACATGATTATGATCTAAGAGGGTTTGAAGTAATCCAATGTTTCAAAAACTTCTTCCTATGTAAAAGTACCTGATGTTATTTTGGCTTTTTTGTCTGATTTGTTTTCTTTTTTTTCTGGTGAAGGAAAGAGTTGTACTGTTTGTTTTCTGCTTGCCAAAAGTTCCCTGTATTTCCACGCTCTACTAGATAATAACCTCCTTAACGCAGTCAGTAATACTGCTGTAAAACTGAAGAGGGGAAAAATGTCAACAATAAAATTCTGCAAAATTTGTTGTAAATCACATATACCTGTATCCCCTCAGTCGGAATATTTTGCCTACAAGATCCTCAGTGGTGCACACAGAGGTCTGGCAAAGAACCACTACAGGTCAAGGAGGAGGCTTTCTGCCACCCTGCCAACAAGCTATCTTCCTTCCCAGGTGATAGGAATGTCAAAGAGAAATTGGTTTTTGATTCAAAAATTAAAAGGAACTATTAAAACAAAAAGAGGAGCCCTGTTACAAAGCCTTTTAAAGATTCCATGAAGTGAAAATGTTTTGCTGTGTTATGTTCAATCTATCAAATTCATTCTGCTCCTAGTTAACAAAGCCATTTTCACTGTCAGGTTGCAAAATGCAAAGAGCTTTCTCTCTCTCTCACTGAAGGGCCTATCCTGCCAACATTTTCCAATGTGAACGGAGAAGTTCATTCCTCCACAAATGAAGTTCATAGATGGGCTGAGTGCCAGATAATTGCCAAAGTGCAGGTAAGCTTTATCTTGAACTTTTCCTGTATTAAACAATTTCTGGAGCATATGCAGAGCTAAATGCTACCTTGATTGCAAGAATTCCACTGAACTTGTGTGTATTTGGTTATGTGATAAAAGGCTCATCTCCACACACTCAAAAAGGAGCACATAGGACAACAACAAGTTGAGAAACCCAAATAACAGAGAAATGAGCTCTCATCTGGCTTGTCCCAGGCCTGTTATGGGAGAGACATCAGCCTCACTGTCTAGGGATGAAACCCATCCCAGTGAGTCAACGGAAAGAGTCTCTGATTATTTTTATTATTATATAAATTATATAATAATTATATAATAAAATAAATAAATTAATTAATAAATTATATTATATATATTATTATATAAATTATTATATTATTATATATTTTTATTATTTTTATTATTTTTTCAGATGCTGTCAGTTAACTCAGAATACTTCCAGGGACAAGCTCTGAGCATTAGTTTCTACAACTGCCTTTCCATAAACACGTGTATATGATGGTAAAAACCAAAAGGTGCCAAAACTCTTAGAAGTTTCTGGCTTCTAGGTAGATAAAAGACCTCAACACTAAAGAAGCAACTTCATGATGCGATATTCTTTACTTGCATGTATTGCTTGAAAAGATAGATGTGGAGAGGTTCAAGCAATAAATGAATTGCTTGACTCCATTTCATAGTTCCCTATAAAAATATAGTTTTAATTTAGTTGTATGTTGTAAACAGAGGCAAAAATAAAAATATTAACTCATGGTTTTGCACTGCAAGCTAGAATTTTCAACATGTATCAATGAGCAGGACTTCTTAGTCTCACTAGAAATCTCTGCTTGCTGAGTACCTTTGGAAATTTTGACTGCTACTACCAACTCATCTCCTGTTCTGTACCGCCAATGTGAATTGTACAGGGATGAGGTCTTTAATTGAATACCACAGTAACTTCTGCTGTTCACACTTTTGCATTCGTAATCAGTTGGTGCAGAGCACATTGCAAACCTCTTCTTCAGCTCAGGCAGTCTCATCACTAACTTGTAAAGACTGACAGCCAGATTTGTAAAGACATCTAGCAGCTAATGAGACAGCAGATACTGGATGGAACTTTTAAAATGTTCCCGGTGTCCATCTTCCCTTTAGATGATTGTATTGGTGGAAAGGATCACAGGTGATGTCAAGCAAGAAGGGATAGATATTGAAAAGTATTTAGATTCCAAAAGATGCAGTGGGTGCCTACCAAAACACTAGTGTGCGGGAACTGGGCACACAGATACACTCAAATATCTCATTTGAAGCCTAAATCACACAAAGCCCAAGATAAAACAGCTGAATGTCTTGTTTCAGTTCTGCATCTGGAGATGTGTAATGTGAGCAGAAAGACATCAGTGATCAGCAATGTTTTTAAAAACTATCTTTAATTTTACAGAAAAAAAAAAGTTATTTGTTTTCATTTTAGATCTGCTTTTTCACTCCTGATAAGAAACTTGCTTCTAAAATACCAATGAAAATTGTTTAAGATGATGGTTAGGCAGGTTCATTTGGATCCAGACTGAGAAGTTGGCATTATTACTTATTTTGTGGAGGCTACTCAGTGAAGTTACTTGCTTGCAATGCTACACTGAGGACAGCACAGAAAGAAAATAGAAAATAGATCACTTTATGAAAACTGCATCTTAGAAGTCTTTCAGGTTTAATTAAATCAGGGATTATTGTTTGGATATAAGAAAGTTGTTTTTAAAATGTGCATTTTCTACTGAAGGTGTTGTTTCTAAAGGAATCAACAACAGTGAAAAATCTTGATTTAACTCTAAACAACAACAAACCGGTTGCCAATGATGTATTTGTCACTATTGCTTGATTGTAATATTTGCCTCTAGGTATTCTGACTGAACAAGCCAGGAGAGTATAATCATATAACACTATTTCAGTTTTTACAAATTATGAGAAAAAATAAGGGCAAGAAACAGATATCTAAAAAAACTCCTTAGAATTGGCTCTAAATGAAATTCTGTTTAGGTACACATACTTTTACTGGGAGCGCATCCGAGATATATGATAAGGTAATGATAATAATGTCAATTCAGTCTTTCTTAGGCAGGGGAATAAGATTACATAGACTTTGTTACTACAGAGGCCTATCACCTCCACAAGAGCCTGCACTGTGAATGAAATGGTATTTGCCTGTTTATGTGAAGAATGATGAAACTTTAAATGAATCGTTGACCTTTCTTGAATGACATGTGACCTGTAAGATATCTAAGCCGTATATCAAGAGCAGTTCTTGAAAATTGCTGTCTGCTGACCGAAAGTAAACAATAAGATATCAAATATGGTTTGAAAAAATTGACTTGGTTTAACACTGGGGGGAAAAAAAAAACTGAATTATTTTGACTCACCAGTCAGAACACATCAATTCATTTCAAATCATCCTTCATCTAGAGACTGGAAGGGCTACTTCTTGCCTTTAAAGCTGCTTATATTTGAGCAATTGCTATTTACCAGAATGCATGCTTTATTTAAACAATAACCAGCAGTAATAAAGAAGCTGTTAATGCAGGGCTTGTTGAGATGAGAGGGATTCTCAAGGAGAGAACCTTTGTTCTTAATATAGGGGTATCCTGTTTGAGTTGAAAGGTCAGCAAAGAAGGACAAATCTCTGAATAGATCATTTGAGCCTTTCTCCGACTCAAAATTCAGCCGCTGAAGGACAGTTACTAGTAAAGTAACCCATGTAGAAAGTCAGAAAAGTCAAGGCTTTGTGGCAATTGGATTTATTAGGGACATATGAGCTCCCTGCCTGGCTGTGGGTTAGCTTCTCTCTGTAGGAAGACATCTGGTTCTGCAGGACACCAGGTACTGATGGCCAAACCTGAGCTAATACCCAAGGAGACATGATTCAGCAGAGCTTTGTGAAAAATGATGGCCTTGCAGATTTTATCCTCAAACCCTGTCCACACTGGGCTTTTAACTTTATCAGATAGTACGTTAGTTTGCTTTTACTCTAGACAGTGCAAACAAGGTCAGATGATTTGTGCATGTGTGCTGGCCAAATCTAGGATTATTTGCACCAACTTCAGATACTTCACTTTGTTAACTGCGTTTTCTTTTTAGAGAGTGGAGAAAGACAGGCCCCTCTGAGAGTGATGCAGAGCAAGGAGTAAGTTAAATTACTTTAACTCAGTGTCTGGAGAGATCCTGGGAAGAGTATTGGAAGGGCCACTTATTAAGGTAGGTGCCTAAAGCCTCGTGGAAGGAATATCGCTTCTCATCCAGAAGGGACAGTTCAATTGCCTGATGACACATTTGGGATGCTCTGGGGCATGTTGGATAGCACTAGTCACCAATGATGAGGCAACTGAGTTGATCCTTAACTGTTCAAACTGAGTACTGTAGTGTTCATCTAAGAAAATTTAACAGATGCCTAGAAGTTGGTCTCTTCTCAGTTGAAAACACCACAGAGAAAAAAATTCCCACATTGCTACAACAGTGTTTTCCCCTAGTTAGTTTTTTTTTTTTTATCAGCATCTTTTAATTTGGCTCCTTCTGAGGTACACTAGCACAAACAGGAATTGAGAATGGAGGAGTAAAGACAGAGAACAAGAAATAAGTTAAGAGGGGGAACAGAAGAGACTGGCCCACAAAGTGCAGTTTTCCTGAGATGCATCCAGCTGGAAAGAAAATTTAAAAAAAGCAGTAAGGAAAAGGAAGCAAGCAGTGGGCTAGGGTGACTTAGGCAGATGGTTAGGTCAAAGGCCTGTGGACCAAATATCGATGTCTTACTACCTCAGACAATTTGTATTATCCCCTAGGAATGGATTTCCTTGCTTTATGTTATTTCATTGCATGTGCTAGAATAAAAACACCCATGGGCCTCCTCTGCTGGGAAGTCAGCAAAGATCTGTCCACTTCCATGTGCATTTTAATACCTGTCAGCTGACTTGCAGCACCAAATAAAACACAAGCATTCAGCGATGACAGATGGGTTTGTTGTCCCAGAGGATTTGGGATCCATAAACCAACAAATGGATTCACTCATCTGTAGAAGTTGTTTTTTCATCTGTGACAGCTATAATACAGATAACATTATTCATTCAAGGTAAAATCCAAATCAACATAGAGGCCATGCACAAATCCCATGACACAGTTTACAGGAAAGTCTTAAAAAAAGCCCTTAACATAGGGCTTAATTATCTCTTGTGAGTGGAGCAGCAAGCTGGACCTCAGACAACTACCGTTAGACAATTTACATTAACACCAGCATAAATTTCAGAATAGTCAGGTTCCCTCCAGAAAGGCCCTGAGAAGGTTAGTTGCTTAACCAACTTCACGCACATTCTTTTAATAGCCTTAGAGGGCTGAAATCCTCTTGTGGTCCCACACTTCTGGTCAGGCTGTGGACAGTACAGGAGAAGCCGGCTCGCCAGGAGTAAGTTTTCTGGGTGGCCAGTGCACAGCTGGAATAAAGCAACCCAAACGCAGTTTGGAGGAACAAAGTTGTTTTCAGCTGAACTTGGCTGAAAATTTTCTTTGTGATTGGGCTGAGGCTGAAAGGAAATTTGCAGAGAGGTCTTTACTCTTATAGATGACCGTGCAAAACAAAGGTGAATTCCTGCTTTTCTTACTCATAGGTCCCTGGACCTTAACTCTTCAGGGATCACACTGTCTGGCTGAAGGAGGACAGCAGAGTGAAAGAGGTATAATATTAAAACTGTTTCTTCTCCTTAACACAGCACATTCTTCTGTGATACAGCAGACACCAGGGTTTATTGCATGATGTGCAGAAAGCAGAGTGGGTCCTGCCCAGCAGAACATAAGCACTTGGAGCTAAAAGCGATCTCTGAAGTCACCATAACCAAGCCCATGTGGGTACCTACTGTATAATCTGATAAACTTTTCTGAATTCCCTCTTAAAAGTCCTTAGGTTTTTTTTCCCCTCTTGCCCAAGAAGAAAGTTGTTCCAGATCCTCACTGCTCCAGTGGTCTGGGGCATCATCTTCCTGAAACAGAAATCATCTTCTTCCAATGAATTTGTCCTGTACCTAGATAGGATGTGATATTTAAACCTCCTAGCACTACTGCAATAAAAATAATAAAGAGTAGCATTAATCATAATCAAAAAAGCATGTATTCATCTCTCACAAGCCATATAAAATAGAGGTAGGGCCTGTCTGGTTTTATTTATGTACTCAGAGGTTCTGGTGTTAAACTGGGCTATTAAACGTCAGGCTCTGTGCTGGGTGGGGAAGGCAGGAGGGTGCTTCTGCCAATCAGGGGGGTCAGTGGGATAGAAACAATGACCTGTAATCACCACTAATGGCTGGGCCATTAGTACTGATGAGGCACGAATATCAGAGACCAGGTGCAAGTGACACGGGGAAAGGAGGGAGCACTAATTGCCCTATTCAGAAAATGTAAATATGCTCCCAGGCTGTGTGGCAGCAGCGGAAAGGCAGGGCACTGGCTCCAAAGCTCAAAGAAGGCATGGAAATGAGAGCTGGAAGAGGCTTCCTAGGTCTTCCAAGGGTTCTGCCACCCTTGCATCTGCTAACAAAGCCTTCGGAGATGGGAGCGTGGCCTTTCCCCAGGGGAGAAACTCTAAGGGTCCAACAGTCTATCCTTTTCATTTCAGTTAATTTCATTTCTTACCCTACCTGTTTCCTACTTTACCCCTTGCTTGTAGCCATGATGGGCTGGAACCTGCCTCTTCCAGCCAGAGCTGGCTTCCTCCATCACATGTGCATCCAGTGCTTCACACGAGCAAGCTACACACTCTTGCTGGAATGATGAGGGACACTGGGACTTTGAACGACCTGCATAGCTATCCCAGAAAAAGTCCCCGTCACAACTGCTTCATGCAGGAATGTCCTCAGAGCCTCCCTTGCCCAAGAAACCTCCATCATGCCTCCAAAACCACTTCCAGTTGATAATAAACCACTTCTCTGCAAAAAGCACTTTGTTAGTAAGCAGTATCAGTGCAACTACTCTGAAAAAGCATGGTTAGGTTCATTTCACCTAATTTTTACTTTCTAAAAGGTGTACCTCTAGACCCTGGGTGTCTGGGTCTCAAGTAACAAGCAATAGGACGAGAGGAAATGGCCTCAAGTTGCACCATGGGAGGTTTACATTGGATATTAGGAAAAATTTCTTCACCGAAAGGGTTGTCAAGCATTGGAACAGGCTGCCCAGGGACGTGGTTGAGTCACCATCCCCGGAGGTATTTAAAAGACGTGGCACTTAGGGATATGGTTTAGTGATGGACTTCTCAGTGTTAGGTTTATGGTTGGGCTTTTTGATCTTAAGGGTCTTTTCCAACCTAAAAGATTATATGAGAGCAACACTGGGCAGGGTGAATTGGCTTTGGGAGGTGCAGATCTTCTCTGTGACTATTGCAGAAGATTTTTGCTGCTTAGCAAAGAGAAGACTAGCAGTCAAATAGCTGAAGTTAAGTGAGGAAAAAAGCCTCCCTGAAGATAGATGTGACACAGTGTGAATGAAAAGACTAATTTTAAGCGCTCAAGTGTGTCATTTCTATCATTCTTATTAGACAAGCATCAGGCATAACTCCGTGGCCACGGATGAGCTCTCTCTCACATAGATTGCTTACTGTTCCTGACTACCTCTGGGATGGTCCTTCCAGTTGAAGAACCACTTTGCTTGGTTTTGAACTTTCTGGACTGTGCAGTTTAACTGCATCAGTCCAAGTGTTCGGTTGCAAACTCTTAATGGAGGGAAGAGCAGTGTTGATGTATTTGGCTTTTAAAATCTGCTTTAAGGGAAGAAAAGGCCTTTTCTCACTAATTAAGAGAGACAGTAGGGAAGAAATTCTCAATGACAAATCTCTCCTGTACTTGCATTTGAAGTTGTAATCTCGCATTACGCACGTGCTGAGCACCCTTCCAGGACTGAATCTTGCCCATTTTCGTTTGACTGTGATGGTAAATTTCAGCGTGTGTGTAGAAGAACAGGGGACTTAAAAAGTCATCTGCTGCCCCTTGTGTAGGGAAGCCATGTAAATCACAGAAAAGCTGGATTTATGTGGCTATTTTCATGTGGCCACAAAGAATTTCAACTACAAGCCCTACAGTAAGTTATCCTTACTACTTGGTGTTAGGCCTTGGAAGGCACTGGCCACTGAGACTCACCTACAACAGAAGTGGAAAGAAGCAAGTGAACTTGTACTACTTGAACGTAGGGACTGAGCCCCACGCTTACAGCTATTTCATGGCTCTTTGATCTTTGGCCATTAGAAGGCGATGATGGCTTGGCTACCCTCAGGCTATGTAGAGCATAGACTGATTTCCTTCCACTCTTGTTAGAGCTCATAGTTAGCTTGTCAAATGGCTCCCCATTGTCTTCTCATGGCCTCAGAAGCCTCTCCATTCCCTCATCTCTGTTATCCCATATAATGTGGCAGGTAGCATCTCAGTCCTGGCTCTGCTCCCTCATCTTAACTCTCCCTTCCAAGCTGGATGCTATGGAAAGGACAGCATGCTTCTCCGTATCAGCCCTGTCTTGTGCACTATTTGCATAATACATTGCACGTATATATATTTGCAAGGTATAGACAGCAAAATTATAAGCACAGCATTTTTCGTATTGGTTCTGCAAGGCCAGTGAGCAGTGATGCATGCGCGCACCCCCAGAGGCAGCAGTTTCACACAGCGGTATTTCAGCTACAGCTATATATCTTCGGATAGCTATTTTCAAAGTCTAACAAGGGATTTCAGACTCCAGCAGGAGGCATGTATATTAGCTTGTTGCGTGAAATAATCATTGTCAATTAATTAGTTGTCCTTGAAATTCTAATTTGTGTGTTGAAAACTAACAGGAACATTTCCAATCTGGGGAAACACAGCAAATATCAGGATTTAGCTGAAAAGAAGCTCTGAGTCTCCCTCCTAAAGCAAAAGTACCAGTTTACAGCAGAAGTGTTTCTGTCCTGGCGTTGTTGGGATATAACACATGCATGTGTGCACGCACACAAACACACACACGCACACAGACACTACTGCTAATTAAAAGGTCAAAATGTATTGCTGGTTCTAATCTCCTAACTGTGATACTTCTATTATTTATTACGGAAACACATCTGATATAACACAGGAAAATAACACTTGTCAAACCCTACCTTTGCAGCTTGTGTTGTATTCTGCATGTTTTTTTATATTTGTCTTTCTTTTTTGAAGAATCTGACTTATATTCTTAAATTTCTTCTAGATGGCTATGAAAAGCATGTGAGGAGCTTAGAAAAAGGTTCCAGCGTATGAAGAAGTATTTGTAGCGCTGGAGAATATGTACAGCTTGCTAGAATCAAATACTTAAAAAAAAGGAACTCTTACAATAGCAGGAAAGAAAAGGAGATAGCAGGGGAAAAGGGTAAACTGTATTGCTTCGTCTTTACAGTGCAAGCCATATAACGGTGAGAAGAAAGATAACTGATGGGTAGTATTTTAAGGCATATTAACCCAATTACAAGTATATTTTTACAATCGTAGCTCCAACATTTATCACACTGCATTTATTAGACCTCTGAGCTAGGTTATGTCAAATGAAATGCTGTGAAACTACGGCATTTCATTAAATTGCTGCCGGAGCAGGGTATTCAATCCTGATACTCTAAAACCACATGATTTTATCAAAATCTTTGGAAATTGAAGCAATCACTAAAAGGTGTCGGGAAATTAAAATGTTCTGTCTCAGTGAAAGAGATACACTCCTTGTAACATATATCAGTGGGGTTTTTTTTAAAGACACATTACTATGCAGAGAAAAGGCATCAAATATAAGAGACATAGTAGATTCCAGAAAAATCTAGCTGCCGCAATTTTTCATACTTAAAAATAGACTGTAGGAGCAAAAGAGCTGAGTTTCTTTCATAATTTTTTTTTTCTATTCTGTACTTGATCCCCTGATTTATTGGGTGTCTGCATAAAAGAAAATCAAGCAGGATTTATAGGTAGTGTTGCAAAAGGAAAATAAATGTTTTCAAGCCTATTTTCTCAAAAGTTTGACACATTTTCTCTACCTTTTAATATATTCAAATCTGGCATTTAGCCTTGCAAACAAACATTCTAGGGGATCACAGGACATTTAAAATGGTCCTGGGAGCATGAAAAACAAGACAGCACGTATTTTACATCCTTTCTTATGGAGGCTTTAGCTTAAAATTTTGTTTTCATTTACAAAAATACCCCTGAGTACATAGCACTCACAGCTGAAGGATCACAAAGATACTGGCAAATAGGAATCTACCAGATTTTATACTGTCTTACATATTGCCATTTACCAGTGCAAAATTAATTTGAAGAAAAATGAAGACATTTGAGAATATAAATATTTTATAACCACACTATAGTTACTGTAGGCTGCAAGGAAGAAATCCTGGTGTTCCGTGCTATTTTATACATCTCAGGGCATCACATGTTGCCTCCAGATGTGGTTCCAGGAAGCAGTTGGTCTCCTGTGGATCCTCTGTCCTATCTAGTAGTCTCACATGCGTGTTTCAGATACCCTGGAGCATCTAAAATGGTACTGCACACCCATGCTCAGGCACCTAAATCTCACCCTAAATTACTATTCAAATCGCAGGAAAACAGAAAATCAAAACTCCATGAACTATTTCTAGTTGAACGATTGCCCACAACAATGCGTGAGGAGGTGATAGACTAGTGTATGTTTTGTCAGTGTTTCAACCCAACTTGCACTGTAATCCAACCCTCTTCAGTGACTCTGCCACGGTGGCCAAGTAAAAGTGCATAGTGTCCGACTCCACGCTGCAGCCATGCAGGACTAACCTGGCTGGGACAACCCTTATGGGAGAAGCAAGCTCAAACAAATCTTGCAAGAGGTGGGTGCAGGAGACCTGAAGTCTTCATTGTACCTCAAGTCCTTCAACGCTGGTGGCATTGCCAGGGTATATTGTGGAAGAGAGCAGTTTGTAGTAGAAATGTAGGCGTAAGGAAATGAAAGAAGGAATTGTGACTCCTAACTTTTATTCTTGGATGCTAATAGCACCCTCCTTTGTCACATGTTTCTCCTCCAAATAGCTGCCTACAGTAGTGCTGGGAACACTGGGTCAGGGTGATGTGTTGGGTATGCAGAGCCAGGGTGATGTCTGATGTGGTAGCTGTTGAAGGACTGCTATGCCCACAGTTCTCTGCAGATCAGCAGTAATGTTTTAGGAAATTACAGTGTTGCAGATACAGACGAAAGCAAAGACAAAAAAGACCACTGAAATCTCACTGCTGATGAGATTTCTGCCACAACATTTGAAAAGGTTACTCAGACTGTCAATATCTCTAGTGACTACCCTTTACTGCTGAGTCAAATTCAAGTTTCTTGACCTACTCAGCAGCAAGGCTCCACCTATCCTGCTAATGGTTTATTGCACCAAAAACCCTGTCCCTTGCTACTTCTTTATTGTCTCTTACAAGTCCAGGAACAAATCTGTCAGGCCTCCATTGAATCCTTTAGTCACTTCTTAGGACATGTCTGTGTCTTAAGATTTCCAGGGCATCAACAGCCCAGTGATGACTGCCAAACTTTAGAAATAGTTAATGTATTTTGTTATTATTTAAGTTTTCAACAGAGACACAAAGACAAAAAAATACGGAAATGCCACTATTATTGTGTAAAGGTTTATGAGATCTAGTAGCGGCTTCCAGGCTTGTGTACTAAATTCGATCTCAATTGTATTTGCACCATAGTTTTTACAGGAACCGCATTTTTTTAAGTGATGTCCTGGCCAGAGCTACCTTTGCCATTACAGCAGAAACCATAATGCTGTACAATTCTGAAAATCTGGAGATTTTGGAGAAGATTTACATTTTTATTGGACAAACAAGCTGTCAAGTTAAAAAAAAAGGAAGAAGAATTTTTTTTTTTTTAATTTATCTCCTTAGTTTTATCTATTGTTCTACATTTTGGCTTGCCATCCTGTTTGGGGGATGTTCATGCCACACACCAGGTAACAAACTACGGCAGGCTGTTGAATTCATTGCTATTAGGAGCATGTTCTCTGCTGTTCCTGTATTTTAAACAGAGGTCAGCTAGCTCACAGTAATTATCAAATTATTGATTTACTGGGTTAAAGCTGTTTTTACAATTGCTTTAGAGGTTTAACAGTGTTGTATTTCTTCCACAACTGTACTTGACGTTATCCCCTATTGCACTGAATGAAGTCACACTGTGTGAAAATAACAGGAGCTTCAAGACTGCAGCAAACCAAAATTAACATTGTGTAAGTAAACACAAATAACACCAAGGCGGTAATCCCCTGTGGTCTAGTCTTTTTCACATAATTTATTAAAAGGTGGCTGACAAAGTTAGCCTTTCAGCATCATTCCAAACAGCAGATTAAGTGCCCTTGGTAAAGCAAGATCAGGTAACCGGTCCCCAGGTGCTGACTGAGCAAAGCACTACGGCGCTGGGGTTTACCCTTTAATGAACCGAGACCATATAACGAACACAGTGGAGGATTTAACACAATTCGCTGGAAAACGCCTGTAGGAAGAGCTACCTATAGCACAGAAAAAGGTCTTTGGGATCAGAGGAAAGAGGGCTGCTGGGGGAGTTACAAATTTCTGGTTTCTAAGCCTGGCTCTGACTGTGCTGGTCAAAGTCCCTTGAATGAGTCTCAGACTGACTTCTGCCTGCAGTACTGCTTCGTGTTAATTAGGACTCTGAAGACAAGCACTAAGGATTGTCACACAATCTTCCCATGACAGGAAGAACAAATAGCAGGAAGCAAAACAAAATCCAACCAAAATCAAACACTATGCACAACACCATGCAACAAAAAGATCAGAAAAAAAAAAGAAAACCTCAAAGAGTGAATCAGCTCTTCTGTGCTAAAGATGTATAAACCAAGTGTGTTAGGAATGGTAAGGATGTGGTGAATCCAGCAGGGAATGAATCACAGGTAATACAACTGTGACTTCTGTCATCATATTTCTTCCCTTGCAGACTCACATTTCCTCC
>JAAGAY010143155.1:0-40000 GCA_011801015.1 Ardeotis arabs | reverse complement strand
CCCCAGAGGAAAATTGAATTTTGAAATGGACAAGCATTTAATTCCATAATGGAAAGTTGAAAGATTTTGATAAGGAAGGGAAAAAAAGATACTGTCTGAGTAGTTCTTTCCTGGACTGACAATTTACTGGTTCAAGCTGAAGCTTCCTTAAAATGGAAGATTTATGTTGTGCTGCGAGTCCTGCCATAAAATCCGATGTCAGAGTTGCAGCCTACTTCTTCCCTAAATTGGGCATTTACATTTCAAATCTAAATGCTATTCAGATGCATTTTTCAACAATTAGAAAGACTACAAGAAATACAGAAATGAAGAAAATAGATCCCTCAAGCTCCCCAGCAGTGTCTTCTATTCAGAGGCATTTCAAGCCATGGTTTGCTGTGACCCTATAACTATTTAGATTTTTTTTCTCCAGAAATTTCAGAAATTGAATGCGGAAAGACTGCTTGGAAAAAGATGGCTTTGCTTCATGCTGGTAAAAGCTGCTCTGTCTCACCACAATCCTCCCAATAACCCACAGTTCCAAGATTTGAAAAGGATCTGAACAAGCACCTCAGACAGGCCAAAGTGATAGTGGACCGAAAGGCCAAATAGTCAAACTGTTGTCCCACTAAAACCAGATTTGCCCTAAGCATATAAACTTAGGCAAGTGTGTCTTTTTTAGATTAACATATGCACATATGTCATAATGGGATTTTCAAAAGCACACTGCTCTTGTCAAAATGAATGGGAAGTCTATCAGTAACTTTAACAGGAACATATTTGGGACTTGTGATAAATCTTTTGAAGAGCCTGCCAACCACAGGTCATCGTCTTTAAACTTCATTGTTGAAGCTAAATGCTAAAAGTTCAGCTCAGCCTCTGACTGAGCATATTTCTGCATATGTGAGTCCATCTGAGTCACTGATACAAACTTGTTTTTCTTTTTTCCTTGTTTTCTTTCCATTTTGATAATACTTCTCACCTCTCTTACCAATCCCCCAATCTGGGTATCAAACACTTTCTGCTACAGTGTCTCGCAGCGCAGAGCCTGTTTTGCTGCTGGTTGCAAACCCTGGATCTGGAAACACATATGCACATTTATCATTCTCATCATTTGACTCATCCTATTGTTGTGACTAGAACTAAGCAACAAGAATAAATAACAAATGCATTTTGGAGGGATCAGGCCTTGTTAAGCACTGCTGACACCAATCCAGTGCCTTTCTTCTCTGTCATTTCCTCTCCCACAGCCTTTATAGGTGCTAGAGAAAGGCATGTTTTGGTTTTGTGATCTCCCTGTGCTTAATAACATCTCCTGTGAACATATTTCCACAGTTATTTTCTTGTGGTTAGTTGCAGAGACTGGTGTTAGCATCCCTTGTTGAGCTGCACAGGCAGCCCTGTTTTAAAGCTTCTGTTTGTTCATATACGTCCACGAGGCTGCTAAGTTCATTACTGTGTGTTTACAAGTTCCTCACATGAAAAATGTAATTTCCCAACCCCACATTAGACTCCATAACAATCCATCTCAGACATTTGTTACACTTTGTATTTTCTTTCCCTTCACCCAAGGAATTCTCATATACTCTGAACACTGTTCAGTGTTAACGTTTTTGGAGAAAGCTTACTTTTGGTCTTGTGTTCCTTTTTCCAAAAGAATTTAAAATTATGGGAGGAAAAAGGAGAGAAACCAACTAACCAGTCAAGCCATCTTTCCATGTGTAGGGAAAGGTTATCATGTCAACACCGCATCTATTTAGTTTGCACACTTTTGAACTATTGCTTCATCTCTACTCCTATATTCAAATTGTGCATCTCACCATCATCAACCTCAACCATACCACATCCTTGCTGCTGCCATTGCTCAACTTAAAACCACCAGTTAATGGAAATTACTACTTCTGTGAGTAGCAATGCTGCCCTGAATTTGACTACTCATGAGCCTACAGCTACTCGAGCACATCTGTGTCTGCAGGACAGGATTTTAGCCAGAAGCATGCGCACTGCGCACTCTGCAGATACAAACACGTTTTCTACTGCCTACAGTCAAAATTTTCTTTTCAAATTTTTTCCAGTCTCTTTTCAAATACAGCAAGGTGCTAATTCTAAGAGAATATTGTTTCTGCCATTTAAACTTTAGTCATTTTTGCTATCCTCTGTTTAAAATCAATGCAAAATTATTTTAATTTAATAAATATGGATTCTCTTCAACCTTTCATGATTTGGCAACAGCCAAGACAGCAAATAATAGAAAATGATTAAACTAATTTAGCACACAGTTAGATGCCTCTTTAAAACTGTATTTTTATTAACATGCCTAAATGTTATTACAGGAGGATTTTATTCCCTAGATGCATTGAACTGCATATAAATAGATAGTCTGGGGGCATTCCAAATATTTTGTGCTCACGAACATGATGAGGATAACACCACAATAGAAATATTTGCCATCTGAGCTACAGTAGGCACTATTAGCAACAGTTCAAATGAAACAAGACTAAACAATCCAAGGCATACAGTTATTGATGTGGGAGTGCTGCTAGCAGTATTTTTAATTATCATCATTCTGTGTTAACTGCATTTATAAAATCAACCTTTCGTATTTTTAATACCTTTCACCACAAGCAACTCAAAAGTATCCAACACTCATTTTTCTAACCTCTTTTTTCTTTATAATAAAAACAGTAAAGGTCTATTATCCATGAAGTTGCTCATTCACTGCACATTTCCATACTTTCCCATTCATTTTTATTGAAATCAGGCAGCAGTCCGAGAGACCCACGTTCCCGTGAAACGGGGCAGACATCCTTTAACCTGCATGTATCACTTTGTGCGGGAGATACGATCTCTCTGTTCGCTACAAGACCACAGTTTTGTTAGGAGCTAAAAAAGACACGGACTCATTTTCCCTTGAAGCTGCTGCCTTGAAACCAGTAGCAAACCAAAGCCATCACTGCTGCGAACCAAAGGTCACGTTGAGAAAAATGAAACCATATGTGAATAGAATAGGGCTCCAAAGCCTCACCGACAAATTCATTTTGAGGCTCGTGCTATCTCTTTGAGGGTGTGTGTGTATGAACAGTCTCAAGAGAAGCGTTAACAAATATCTCTGAATTCTAATGTTAGCACCGCCGCAGCATTTTAAACATCAACAGCCTGATGTACAATATGGAATATGAATTTCTATTAGCGAGAGACTATATCCTGTTTTACATTGCAAAGTTTGTTATCTGCATCCCAGTTTAAATTAGGGCTGGCTGTCTATAGGTAGCAACCTGTAAAACGGCAAGGTATATTCATTTGTCAGATTCATTGCAGAGTAATTCTCAATTACTCTCAAATGGGGAAAAAAGAAACAATGTCCTCTAGGGGGAATGCTGAAAGCACCTTGACATCATTAATAACCCTGTATGCATTTAAAATAATAAATATTTACATTATGAATTGAGGATAGAGGTATATCTGAGAAATGCCTGTCGGCATGTAGCATAAAATCAGGAAAGTTTGACTTCCCAAATTGGAGAAGGGTGGGAATAAATCTCCCTCCATCAAAAAAACCTGTCTTTTTGCTTTTTTCATTCATTTTACTTAAAAAAAAAAAAGTAGCCTTTCCCAGTGAAACAGAACAACTGGAGTTGTCCGCTTTAAGCTTGGGAGAAAATGATATTTACTGTCGTAGCCCAGGGATTCTGTAAGCAGTGAACAATGCATGCCTTACTCACACAGCTGACCCAGTATTTGCAGACACACTCCTATTCAATTCAGTGGAAACAGGAAGGCAATTAACTCATCAATTGCTCTTCGTCAAGAACACAGAGCTGAAATAAAAGCATTTATTTAAAATAAAAAAAAAGTTGAAGGTAGATATTCTCTTGCATTTATATTGGGGGTTTTTTGTTTTTTTTTTTTTTAGTAGAACTATAGGCAAAATACATCTTAGACCAGTTTTTCTTATCACTACAGTCTCACTTTCCTCACAAAAGGAGCATCCTGCTCTCCGTCTCTCGCAGAGAGTGCATATCCTCTATGTGTAGGTACAGAGGATTGCTTAGCACAACATCTGCTTTTCAGAGCTGAGGAATGCTTTCTGGTGTCTCTGTCTTCAATGGCAGAAATTGAGTACAAACAGAAAGCCATGCCTGTGTAAACTTCTGAATTGGAAGAGAAATGGAAATAAAAACCATTCATTTTTCAAAAATGCACGCTGATAAATGCAGAGGCCCTCAGTAGACAGAGCTGTTTAAAAATTGATAAATTGTATATCAGTAGGATAATTCAGTCAGATCTACCACAAACAAACTTCACTCCATAAACTCCATGTCAAATTCGTAATTTCTTTAAAATATCTTGCCTTGACTTCAATTAGCGCTTACAAGTGACAGTGAAATCATTGCATCTAGTGTAAGCCGTTCTCCTGGGTAACCAGCCTCACTGGAGCATTGTACTTTTCTAACCAGAATGCATCCAGTGCTCCTCCCCAACCACTGGGTCTCAGTGTTTTGTCTGAAAACCCACCAACAGTGAGAAACTGCTTCCATATGCTACTGCCTGTTACTATAAACCATTTCTCTTATATCCTTTTCAGGATAAATTAAATAGATGGAAATTCCTAAATACTTTCCAAAAAAACCACCTTATACCAGACCCAAGTTATGTTTTCAAACTTTTTTTCTGAAACTTTTCAATTTTTCCATTGTTATTTTTAAAAAGTGGCATAAAATATGGCTATTTTCTCAGCAATACATTTAAATATATGGAGTAGGTTGGAAATTACCTCTCTTGAATAGTTTTCCTGGTCAAAACTCCTAGTTACAACTACTTTTTCCAATGTATAGACCAATCAGTTTTTGGTTCATTAGTAATAGGCTACAACATCTTTACCTGCTGCTAATATTTAACTACAGAAGTGTCAAATAATTGCAGAATTTCTCATGCCTTTTGTAGGAATCTCCTTTCCTTGAGGTTGCAACATGGTTTTTTCTTCTTTATTTGTCTTTTTTTTTTTTCTTGTTGCATCTTTCCAGAAGAGAATGGAAGGCAGAGAGGCAAAGAGATAATGTAAAACGTTAGCTGAGCAGTGCATGAAGAAATGCTTTTTGTCACTTCATTTCATAGCTATGTTTCATGGTTGGTCAGACTGTTTGTTTAATAAATGAAAACCTAACAAGAAATTTGAATAAATGGTTGTCAGGTGAGTGTGCCTTCCTGTTCACTGCCATATTATCTCCAGTTAAGTATCTTTTTTTCTCCCTCCTACGCGTACTTTCTTTCTTGGCATAGTGGGCACTGTTTAAAGGGCCCAGGTGGTGATGGGGCGATGCTGCACCTCAATGGTCCCTTCAGTATTTTCATGACTTCTCCAAGCCATTGCCAGGGATGAGGGCACACAGGACAAAAAGGAGGTCACTGCACTTGCTTGCAGTCTAGGTGGAAGAGATCTCCTGAGTCATGGACTGGAGATGCTTGATTTCACAAGCAACAGCGTTATTTCCCAATCATCAAGAAGTATCTTAAAACCTTTTTGCTGTTGTTGGTTTTTTACCTTTGTTCTGCTTGTAGACCACTCCAAAGAGACTCTGTGGTCTAGGTTTCCACCCAAACACATTCATGTGCCACAGTACCTCTTTAGCTTCATCTCCCACCAAGGTGTTTACACTAATGGATTTACATAAGTATCCAGATCTTCACTTACCCTCCTTTTTGTCTGTTGGAAGGATTTTTTCCTTGTAATTTTACAACAATGTTTGCTTTTCAAGACCTGCATCGGTCAGCTGTGACCACCCAGCACCACAGCTTCATTTTATCTCACGGTCTTTTCCAGACTATATTGACATCTTCATTTCCAGTCCCTAGCCATGACCTTGTGTTTTGTACAATTTTACTGCTACCTCCAGTCCAAAAGTTATCAAATTCTTTCTCTAAGATACTCTGATCCTCCTCCAGACTATAGTCAGCCCCTAGTTTTGTTTCACCAGCAAACATCACCGTAAACTCCTTCCTTCCTTCCTCCCTTCCTTCCTTCCTTCCTTCCTCCCTCCCTTCCTCCTTTCCTTCCTCCCCCCCTCCCTCTTTTGCTCCCTCTCTCCCTCCCTTCCTTCCTTCCTTCCACCACAGTCACAGATGAAAATATTCAACAAGATCCAGTCCAGAAGAAGCTCTTGAGTGACTGTCTTTCAGGTCGGCATTTCCTGTATCAGCATTTCTCAGTTTTGTCTGCACTTGAGCGGGCTCCTGACTCACCTTCTAATCCTTCTGTTCATCCCCGTCTCCTCCAGTTTAACTGATCATTGTCCCATATCAAATGCATTACTGAAGTCCAGATAGATGGTATCTAATGCATTTCCTTTGACTAGAAAATCATCTATCTTATCAAAGGAAGCCATCAGGATAGTTTGGTACAATCTACCTTTGGTAGATGGGAGACAGATGGTAAGAGGCAGATGAGGAGGGAAAAAAAGAAAAGCCATGCAGAGTGCTCTCAGCCTGACAGGCAGTGACTGTGGCATGCCGGCACCATAGACATTGTCATTTTCCTTCAAGTAGTGTCACAGCGGAAGGGTTTAAGAAAGGAAGGGTTTGAAGGAGAAGAGTACAGTAGCTTTATGGGTAAATGGAGAACTCATCCAAAACGAGGGGGTTGGAATAGGGAAAAGCAACAAACCTAATGATCACATTTACCAGCATGGTTGTTGACTTCTTCAATGATGGTGAACAGCAAAGGTGAACAGGAAACACAAATAGTGTTCATTTTTCTCACAGTAGGAGAGCTAAGGAATCAAACAAAACCAAACAAGCCGGTTTTCATTTAGCATAGTATGTAATTAAAATAGGGAATTTGTTGAGACTGTAAGCTGAGACCTGTACAGCTTATGCAGCTGTATGGAAGAAAAGTCCACCAAGAGCTTTCCAGCAGAAAGATACAACCCTGTGTCAGTAAATCCCTGTGTGACACACTGCTGGAGCGTAACTGCAGCAAGCAGTCCTTGATCTGCTTATTTTCTCCTTCTCATCTTCCCTAGGACTTTTGCTCTTAAGTGTTGGGGTTTTTTTCTCTTTATTTTGTGAGAATATATTTTCCTTCTAATTTTCTACGTTTGTAAATGTTCAGAGATCCTTGAGAGCTTCCCATGGATGTTAGACCAGTTTGCATTTGCAGTCTTTCTTTTCATCCCTGGAGCCTCAGGCAATATGATCTACCAGGGACAATCAGTGATCTGCTCTGCTCAGAGCCGTTCCTTGGAAACCACTTGATCTCGGCATACCTACATCACATCATGGAGCAGTCCATGGTGAATTATTTCCACTATCCCACTGCAATCTTCTCTTCCTCTTTGAATCTACATCAATCACTTATGAAAGTATTTTTTTCTAACTGTGCCTCAGGGGCCAATGAGCCATGGTCACTTTACGAATGAGCACTTGAACTCATATTCCCCAATTAGTTTTATTTTACCCATTAAGGATTAATGTCCAAAAGCTCATTGGCTAGTGAAATGCAAATACTTTTACCTTGACAGAAATGCCTAAAAAATTACTTGGAAGTACATTCTATGAGGTCCCAAATGATTAGCAGTAGCAGTGTTCACTAAGACTAAAGACTAGCAAATAATAAAGTTACTATGCTAAACCAAACCTTTGTTGTGCTTTGATTTCTATTTGAGGGTTGTACGCAACTAATATAGTGCAGTAATACTAAAGCACTATTCAGTAAAACCCTGAGCAGTTACCATTTACAGTATATCATAGTCAGATGACAGCAGGAATGGTGGGAGTTCATTACAGGGACCATGAATTGTTGGAGGTAATTTAGATTACAATTTAAAGTTTAATTTAAAAATCTATCAACAAATGTGAAAGTGCTCGGGGAACATTTTAAAATGCACTTTAATCTCACCAGCACAAATAGCTTTTCAGAGCCCTAAACATCATCACCTGGAAAAACAGTAAAACTTTACTGCATCTTTAATTAAATTACAAACACAAAGGATAATTAACTTTTTTTTTATTTTTATTTTATTCATGCCATTGTTTCCCTTCAGAGTCAATATCTTCAAGTTGCAGGAACAGGACGTTATGAAGAAGTTTACAGCCTGCACATTCCCCTAGGATATTATTGCATCAAGGAGATGAAGTGCAATACACGCGCACACACACACGCACAGACACACACACAGAGAATCGACAGAGGTACTAGAGACTGACTAAGATGTTCATCAAAGCATGTAAGAAGCTTGGTTTGAAAAAAAAGAAGAGGAATGAATCAATCAGCCAGCCAGCCAAAAAGGGAAGGCAGACTCCACTGTCCTCAGCATGTACTGTGGGGGCCACATGGTTCATACCATAGGACAGCTGAGAAATTAAAATCCAGCTTGCTCAAGCTGGCCCTTTGCAGAAATGAAGACATTCACTCATGCTCTGCATTTACCTTGATTTCCAAGGCCTCATCATCTCACCATTATTTCTTGGCATTAGGGATTCAGAAGCCACATATTGTTCTTTTCCATGTTGGCTTGTAGGGCTGTACAGCCCAGCAGGATTCACTTCACAAGCAACTCCAAAAATGGGTCAAATTCTCAGTGGAAAAGGGCATTCCTGGTGCCTCTGAGCTATTGTTTTAATTTAATTTTGTGTTCAACTTGAACCCATCTGGGTTCAAATGTGTGTTGGATCATGACCCTATAAATTGTCCTTGGCAAGCCCCCAAGCACTTGCTTGCATTGAGATATATGCATTGGCACTGTCTTTAAAGAGGTTTATGCCAATGCGTTCAAGGGTATGCTCATCTACACAGCCTTAAATTGTGGAGCATGTGAGAGAAACAGAGAGAAAACAGACAGATGCTAGTATTTGCATAGCTTCAACTCCAAATCATAAACGCTTGGTGTTTTTGTGGCTGGTTAGAGATGTGTGTAGGACAAGAACGAGAAACCATCCTAATGTGATAGGAAGTGCTGCTTGGAAAATTTTGCACAGACTGGGAGCAAGATCTTTAAAATTCTTGATTTTATTAAGGAGTCTGAGTTGAGTTCCTGAAAAAATCTCAAATCAGGCAGTACTGATGACTTCAACAATGATGCTTAATTTTCCCTGAAGGTAGCAAGCCAGAAGAAATAAAATAAAATCTGTTTGCTGTCATTATCAGTGATTTTACTCCAGGATATGTCTATGTGTCTAAAAGTGTAGACTGTAATTTGGTGATATCTGGGCTAATCTACTGATTTACTACCATCACAAGAAGAGGTCCAATTACTGCTAACTTTCAGCAGCTGCAGATCCCACTCCGGCCTATTGTGATGTCTCCATACTCATTTGGCCATATGGTATGCAAATCCAATTTGCTAAGCCAGCAGGAAAAGTCTTTTTTGTTGCATTGGTTTTCCTCCAAACTGGCAAGGAAAATTATCTCAGAAGATGCTCACACAAGTACCAAAAACGGTAGGATCACCTGGAGTGGGAAGAAACAAGACAGAGATTGTCCTCTTTCAGCTGCAGCAAGACATTACATCATTTCAAGTATATTGTTTAAACAGCCCCTTTGAGACTTCTCTTCTGGGGCAAAGTGCTGGCCACAAGAGAGTTGGGACTGTGAGCAGACACATAGCGTCTTGTTTGGCATCTCTGGGAAACAGGACTTCTGGGCCAGCTTTTTTTGTTACGCGATTTCATCAAAGGCAGAGTGACTCGCCAGTGATGCAAGCCAAACAGCTGCAAAGCGGTTTCAAAACAGAAGTCATAGCTCACTAATACGGCCACACGTCTTCCTTTTCAAAGGCAGATTGCTCAAGACACAGGCAAAATAAATTTGGGCCTGTCTGCAAAATACTGCGTAGGCATACCTAGAGAAACATCTGACTCCATCACATTTTTTCCACTCCTGGGGGGAACAACCAAAAATGTTCCAAATTTTGGCTAACAGTCAAAGGAATAAAAGACAAGAACATATGTGTTCAGTCATCATGGGACTGAGCAGCTTTATGAAATCCCTATCATGAGTCTTTGCTGCCCTCTGTACATGAGTGAGTTACATGCTCAAGGCATATATATCAACAAGCACCTTCGTAAGAGGCACAAACACCCTTCTGAACGTGCCAGTCCTGCTCCCGAACCCAGTTCTGCCCCACTTATGCACCCAAGCAATAACCTTCAAAATGACCAGACTACCTAAGATGACAGAGTCTACTGATCTAGACAGTCTGCATGGCCCCTTGAGTGAACACAGAGAACTGTGTGGTGTTGAGAAATCACACGATAAGGTATACACCATAAAGACAAAGTAATGTGTAAATACATAAAATGAATATTGAAGGAGGGGGACAAAACACAGGGAGATGAGGGGGAGGGAGAGGTGCTGCCATCCTCTGAAAATAAGTGTAGGACCTCATTACGTGAGCAGAAATAAAGAAACGAGCACAGAATAAAAGAAGCACCTCACAAACTATATATCATTTTAATTAAAATCTACTATCTGCTAAATATATGTACAGCTGTTGGATTTCCTGAGCCAACTGATTCAAATGGGTTTCGCAAGGACTCACAGATAAGGAATTAAGAAATAAAATCAAGAGTTCCTCGATAACTAGCTGGAAACTGATCCTCTTTTGGGAAAGTCTTTATTTTATGTAAGTTAATATGTGAGGGGGGTGTTGATCACGGAAGACAAGCCTCTTAATTCCTTTCGAATAAAATGAGCAGGCATGACACGGTGCTATCACAGAAAAGAAAGAGCTGCCTGTGTGTATTAAACGTTAGTGCTTTGCCTGCTTAATTATTGGTTAATCTAGCAATTTAGCATGCTTCATTTAATTCTAATTAGGAGAATTAATAGGCAGGGAATAAAGATTTAAATAGACTGGCACAAAACAAAACTGGGACTTAAACTGCTCTTGGAAAATGAAGCTTTTTTTTTTTTTTTAAATACAGTTCCTACAGCCTCACATGTCTCTTCTCAACAGTGCTGCTATCTTAAACGGGAGGGCCTAGGTCAAACGGGTGATTTCAAAATACCCTGGGCCTGCTCCTCATTTAATGTTGATGAGTGGAGCCATGTGGATTTACACCAAAGCCTGGGATCAGGGTGTTGCTTTTTGTTCCTCTCTCTCCCTCTGAAACTAGACTTTGGGGTTTGACTTCCTCCTCTGAAAAGGCCATATGATACAGTAGATTACTGTATTATTTTTACACATCTCTCTCACTTTCTGTCTTTTTTTTTTCAAGAGCACTGGGGGTAGGAGATAATTTAGTAGTGACACCATCCTCAGGAGTTACACACCATTCATGTTAAGTGATGCCTTAACTTGTGGAATTGTAAATTATTTTATTCCTTCTTCAGTCTGATGCCTTCTTTATTTTCTCTTTCCTGGCAAAGCTTTGGGGGATGAAGACACGCTCCTTTTCCACTTCACCAGCTGGCTGCCTTCCATTCCCACCGCCCCCAAATGTTACAGCCTGATTTGCATGGTGTGTTTGTCTTTGCTAATCAAGCCGCGTACTCTGACAAGTCCTACGACATTGGACATGGCTGTTCTTCTAATTAAGGTGCTAATTGAATTAAATGGCTGTGGTAATGAGCAGATGAGCAGCATAAAAAGTAAAGAGTCAGATAGGCCAATTAACAAAAGAGCTGAGCATAATTATAACATTTAAAATACATGCAGCTCTGTACCAATATTGTTAATTGTTACAGGGGAATTTATGATAATTGGCTCAACAACAGGCATGCCGGCTTAACCTGGGATGAAGCCTGTAATTAAAAAAATGATATTCAACACAAAATACAGAGCGGGGATAATTAACACTTGATTTACATAAAAGATGTTTATAAAGTGAAGCCGAGTGCTGCACAAATGCTACACCAAATATGAATTCTCCTGCACTGTGGTATTTAGCAGTATTACAAAGGCATGTAATGGCCAGAAAACCAGGGCCAAACCCACTCTGTGAACCCACCCTGAGCAAACCTCTGAGAATGCTCACTTTCCTGTGGTTCCACGAAAATTCAGCCTCAGCCTGCAGACCTTCAGTGGCTGGAGAGCACTTGCATTATAAGATGTAGAAATGGCCCAAACTCAGCTGCAGCTGACATAAAAATTCAAAATATCATCATGATTTTTTTCATAAAAACTGGGAAACAAGTACTGACACTGACAATCTCATGCTCCTCAGGCTTCTTGAAGAAAAACTACAAATAATTTTGGTGAAAAATACCTTCTGATGCATGTTCATTGCCAGCGTGAGACGTCAGTATCTTCATATCTTAAAGGAATCTTTATTTTTTACAAGACATATGTAATAGAACAAAAATGTATACTTATACCATCAGAGAAAGAGCAAGTCAGAAGCTCCGCAGTTACAAGTGTGTCTCGCAAGCAGATACACAGGATCAGTGGGAGGCATTTCAGAAAAGTATAGAACACAAACATGGACACATAGGTTTCTACACGCTTTTAAGTTTGGGCTGCAGCTGCCATTGATTACCCCTGTCTGTTCCCTGCCTGCAGTTCTGTACAGCACTGAGACAATTAGTGGCTGGACACTGTAATGCAAATAAACACATTACAGTGTCCATCAGAATCCCATTTTGTCTTAATCTGTGATGATGTGCAAGGGAGGAAAAAGGCACAACAGCACTATGGGTCATTTTTAAAAAGCCTGTTGTTCCCAGCTGTTACCACAGCAATGTCGAAAATGCTGCAGGGATCTGTCATGAAAGGACGATAGAGACCAACAGAGAAAGACAATTTCTAGCAGTGAGATCATAGAATCATAGAACGGTTTGGGTTGGAAGGGACCTTCAAAGGTCATCTAGTCAAACCCCCCTGCAAGGAGCAGGGACATCCCCTACTAGATCAAGTTGCTCAGAGCCTCATCCAACCTGGCCTTGAACGTTTCCAGGGATGGGCCAATCCACCACTTCTCTGGGCAATCTGTGCCATTGCTCTACAACCCTCATTGTAAAAAACCCTCATTATAAAAAGATCAGGAGCCATCATCAGCCAGGAAGGGAGGCTGAGATTGAGATTCTAAAATGCTTTGAAGTTAAATGGTAACACTGACTGGAGAGGTAGCCAGGGTTTTTTATCAGCATATATTTGATTTTCTTTCTTTATTCTTCAAGCCAATAGCCATAAACCTGTTTAATCTACCACTTCATCCCTGAATCTTACTCTCCACAGGGAAAATTAGGAATGAACACAAGTACTGTAATGAAAGTAGTTTGTAGTCAGTTGTTTGCTATGCATCACTGTACTGTTAATCACCAGAACAGGCTCATTTATCCCTAAAGTCTCTTCGTGGGTCTTTGCCAGAGAAAAACAATGTGCTGGGCTACCTCTTGGTACACATGTCGCTTTGTAATACTTTGGATGTGAATAGGCAAGAGAAAATTAAATTTTGAAAATTAAACTTTGAACCAGCCCAGAAACAGAGATATTGTCAACACGGAGAATTTATGCATACAGATTAAAATAATCCTTTCTTCTTATTTTTTGTAATATCTCAAAATGTGTTAGGGCTGGAACAGAAACATGCAAAAAGAGATGACATTTCCTCAAAGATCTTAACGTTTTAGATCCTACAAATGCTTAGGCACAAACCTAAATTAGGGTGTAATTACTTCCATTGAACTTAATGTGGCAAGTCATATGGGCAAAGTTGGGTGTCCACAGAAGTACTTGAGGAGTCGAGGTTAATTATGCATAATTTTTTGTCACAAAACGTACGGACTAGTAAGGGAAGTCATCTAACTTATACTGAGAGTATTGGCTGCTGCATGACCAAGTATACTCCAAAACAGTGCGTTTACACAGCTGTCCTTAAAAGTACCTTCAAAGAACCTTAAAACTAGACTTTTATTGCAGCTGACCATAGCAAAATTTCTACGCTAATCTAATTTCCTTGTCGTTAAAGCATGATGTGTTTTCTAGATTTCGATGAATCCAAATATCTGTAATGCTTATTCATATGGGATTCTATATCTCATATAGATGGTCAAAAATGCACCAGAAAAAAAATCACTAAAATAATGACTAAAGCCAGAATATCCAAAAGTAGAGTAGCAGTCAGTCAGTTGTTTTTATTATTAAATAATTTCTACAATTTCATAGTTTATACAAAATTCTAGAATAGCCTTTATTTCTTTATTCATCAAACCTTATTGCTAAACAGTGACTGGACAGATGATGTGAGCTACATGGCTTTTTTTGCCACATGATGTTGTATCTGTTCACTGACTTAGTAAATGTATATTCCCAACATAACTAGTCAAATGTGCATACTTGAAAATCAATTTCAACTAATGTTTTTTCTTGTGATAAAATTGCATGTTATTTAGTCAGCATGTGAATTTACTAAATATTTTGATCAATGAAACATCCAGGTCCCTGTCCAAAGACTGCAAGTATAATAGTAGATGTAGTGAACATAGAAGAATCAACAAGTCACAGAAGGTAAGTTACTGGAGAAGCTTTTTGGATGTTTCACATATGCTTTCACTCAGACACATTCTCCAACATTTGCCATGGTCACAGGTCTGTCCTGATGCATCAAAGAGGTTTAAGGTGAAAGGACATTACAATTTATCATGGGATATGTAGTAAAGCTAATAGTAGCAATGGGAACATGAAAAAGCTGAAATACAATCTCCATAGACCCTTAGTAAATCTCCTGTAAAAAGACATGTCCATGGAAAACATTTCAGTTCAGCTCAAAATCTAATTAAATTATACAAAATAACAACTTTTATTTTATTTTTTTCAATGGAAAAAAATCTTAGGAAGCTCAACTTTCCCACTACCTACTTCAATCTTGCAGAGGCTTAATTTTCTGTTGAGCAGATTGAAAAAATATCCTGACCAGTCAGGCTTGTAATGGTAAAGTCAGGCCTAGATATTAACTCAAGTGTTTGCAGAAAACAAACTAAAAATGAGCAAAAGATGATTAAAACTAGGACTGAATATTCATTGAATTATTTTTCTAAGTTAATACTACTCTAGCAGCAACTTTAAGAGCAGTAGTAGCTCCCTCGTGTTTTTTGTATGCAAGTAAGACTACCACAGGTTTCACCAAGACCTAAATATTTGCAGAATCATGTCCAGCCATAGTTTCCTAGGATGTATATACCTTGTTAGTTAATATTTTCAAATTTTCCAAAGCATGTAACAGAAAAGCAAGCGATATCAGCAGAGTTGATGGCAGTATCATTTGCTTACCTGTGCCCTTTCAGATCTATAGGTACATCCTCGTCATAGAAATACATAATACAGGGAGCTGCATCAGTGAACCCGATGACAGGTCTACAAAGGAGGCAATCATCATTTCTTTGGCTGTACCAGGAAAACAAGCATATCAGTGAGGCTCATTACTAATCTTTCCAGCAGGGATTCACCCAGTACCGCCAGCTTTAAGAAATTCCATATTGTGTGAGTCCAATCAAAATGATAGATACAATACCTTGGCTGACAAAATCATATGGCTCTGGGAGCAGATGCTCTAAGGGAAGGATACCACTTCCTGGAGTGGTATTTGAGCAGAGGTGACAATATGTCTTTATAGGCTGGAATGCCACAGGATAGACTTAAATTAGCAAAGATCAGCAAGAAGGCCCACAAGTTTTAGAAGAAGAGATTATACTGTGTATTAGAAAGCATGTCAACAACCAGAAAGTGAATATCCAGTACAGAGGCTTTAACATGACTTTCTCACTTTCAGTCTGGGTAGCATACATTCTAACCCAGCCCACACATGCTTCAGGTTATGGTTTTGTCCATGAGGACCAACAGGACACATCCTTCAAAGTGACCTTCATTTTTGTGTTTCAAGTGTATCAGAGACCTGCTTAACTAGCTCCAAAAATGCCGTGGACAAAGGAAGGAAGTAAGAAAAGACAAACACTATATGGCCATGGCCCAGCCTGCAAATAAAGGAAGAAATCTCCCGTAACAGGAATGTTTAAAAATACAAACCCTATAACTGTAACCTGGTTGTGTAATTTATATGTATTGGGAATCTTTCAGCTGGCCAGAGATGCTATAATTATACTATAGGAATCTGACTATGGATTTGTCATATCAGTTTTGAAAACATGCCCCAGGGTTTCCAAGCTGCCATAATTTTACTTGAGCAGTAATGGAATAAATACAATCTAGATACACGTTGCTGTTCTTCAGTATAACTACTTCTTCAGGCAGATTTACCATAACGCACTCTGAACAGAAAAACTATGGCTCATTTACAAATGTAATTTCAATTGTGGATAGTTTTCCAATCTTCTTTCATTTGAGTCTCAATTGAACTTCTTCTCCTTTTTGATGGCATGATTAGACATTGTGAAAGCTGTTGCAGATTAGTCAAGCACAGAGAGAGTAAATTGGGAAGGATGTTTTATCAGTGCACGTCACAATATATGAAAGCAGATGTGTATGCTCTGAGCTGTTCCCTCAAATTACTGTTATGGAATAATTTAGCCCTTTTGATTCTCACAGATTACTGCTTCCACTGATCATGCTGTCAAAATCAAAGTGAGCACTTCATTCCGCTTTTATTCATGCCAGATCTATTTTGCTTTCATAATGAGCAGATATTACCACTGCACAAAGAGGATAAAGACATTCACAGTGATAGATAGGCGAGAGATTAAATGGGATCTTTATGACTTCTTCAGCCATCAGTTTTGACTGTGCGATAAGACGAGTCGAGTTGGGCACTGATTTGTTCTTTATTGGAGCCAATATTAGCATGAGCTTACCAGTGCACAGTCTGATAAAATCCATTTAAGGTGGAATCTGTATAACAATTCATGAGTTACAAGAACTTCTCCTTTAAAATGCATCTTCAGCAACCTCTGCAAAGGCAAAATAAGCCATTTCAGAATTATTACTCCTTACTTTCTGGGACAATAATAATTTATAATTCTGTGATTTAAGGGTCACGTTGAGATTATCAGCACTCCTGGAAACATAGGTTTAAATCCTCACTCTCAAATTGCCACTTATTTTGCTGTTGTTCTAAGGGATGTTTGGGCAACCCCTTAAAAACTGAGCCCTACATGATCTACCCAAGTTTTAGAAGTCGTGTGGTAAAGTTTCCCCACTTTGCTTGACTACAGGTTTCCCATCTGCCTCACAGCCCTTGTCCCACCTCTCCTCCAGTCTGCAGAAAGAACAGTTACCTGTCTACAGCTTGCAAAGTCCTTTGCCATGAAAGGTCCTGTAGAAATACTACCAGTTAAGGGCCAGTTAAAGTGTACTACAGGCAAATTGAACAGAGGGGAACTTGGGGAAAACTGGGGAACTCTACTGGGAAGCCAAGACTTTGATAAATGAAGACTGTAATCTTTCCTTTTCTGGTATCTCAGATTGGGGTTGGGGGTGCTTTCTGGCAGCACAAGTTTGGCTGTTTTTCTTTCTAGCAGCAGACTACAATAAAGGTATGGAAGGAACGGTACATGAACCATGCTATCCGTGACAGCTGTGGTTGTTATGAAAATAGGAGTACAAGAGATGAATGATTCTCCGCCTCATTCTTCAATTTGAGACTCCTGGGACCCAGCCCAATTGCTCAACTGAAGGTCCAAGCACAATATTTCCTCCTCAGGATTCCCTGTTCTGCTCTGGTTGAACGAAAGACCTAGCGCAGATAAACCTGATGTGGTATGTGATTTGGATCAGCATCCAGAGTTGCATTCATTATATCCAATTTATCTGAGAATTTTTGACTAGCAAATAAAAGCAAAAAGTGTTCTGAGGGACAGATTTTTTAGATCTGACTCTCCCAGATGCTTCTGGGATTAATGGTAAGGAGCTGAAGGGGCTGGGAGGTAATTTTCAGGTCCTGATGACAATTCTAAAATGTATAAAAATAAATTCAGATCTGTTTCAAGGCAAAGGTATTTGTGTTCATAGCACATTTATGTAATTTACTATTCCTCTGAATTATGAGTTCGCCCAAAAGCACCAATAAAAGTTGGAATCTCACTGAATTTGATTTTGTTCCAACCTTGCTGAGAGATCACTCTGTGGTCTTTCTTCATAGGGTACCCATGACCCTACTCATGGTTCTCTCTGCATGTAGACACCCCATGAGGAGTCTACAGACCTTCTGGTTCTATACAAGACTGCACAACAGCTGATAGTATGGATTTATTGACTTCAGACAGTATCAGAAGCGTGTTTCACATCTGTTAAACCAGCACACACAACATAGCCACAAGGCAGTGAACTGGTTTTTATCCTTCTTTCGCTTTTATTATGATGAAACAGCTCAACTGCTTGGATAAAAATAATTTCTTTGTGCTTTTTTTCAGATTGCTGAGGAAGCAACTGGTTAATGCATATTTCTTTAGGAAAGGAAAGAGACAATAACCACTTCCTGTGATGACCTGGCTCTATGTGTCATTTCTTGCATCTGTAATGATAAGTTATATATATGTAATTATCATTCCTATATTAGCCAACATTTTATTTCAAGGTATAAGTTCAGCTAACTCAATAGATATCATGGTATGGAATACAGTCCTGTATGATCAAAATGGTCAAATTACATAAGGTCAGTGGTTTTTTGGATCCATGCACTGGATTGTTAAGATACTCTCAATGGAAACTGACATTTACTGTCTTCTCCAGTTTTCCGAGATGGTTTTGATTCCTTGATTCCTGATGTTGTTCTCTGTTGTGATATAATGCAGCAATGTGTATCTTGACTTAAAAGGACAAGCATCTACCTGTGTATTCAATGGATTGTGTGCTGTCCACTGTTTCCAAATATCTTTCATGTAGTCTTCACGTGAATGTGCAGTAAGCACATTCTTGCGAACATAAAATAGTCTTAGTAGGCAGGTACTACAAAAGCAGTGAAGTAAGATCACTCTGAATGCACTGCCTTTAACAGCAAACACCGTCATAGCCACCTGCCAAAATGTCTTTTGTTTATTCAGTACTATTTTTCATGTTTTAGAATTAAATATGGAAAATTATGAATGGATTGTCAGGGAACTTTAACATTCATGGGGAATTACAGAAATAACCAGGCCTCAAAGCCAAGCAGGAATTGAGATTATGTTTCTGTACCCCTTCCAGTGAGTAAGCCAAAGCCCCAAGTTCTATTAAAAATATTTTCAAATAAATACCATTGGAGGAAATCAAAACTTATATGGACAGCTCAAGAATGCCAAGGTTGAAAAAAGAGTAATACAACCCAAACATAGAAAAGTGAAGCATCCAGAAGCAATGATTCACTTTACAATACAGATCACCTGTTTTAACAGACAGGTGAACGGCAAATTGATGATAGAACAGCACGCACGCAAAGTTCACACTCAGCATTGGTTAGAAGTGCTGAGCTTTCTCAACACTGAATGAATTCAAGGACACCAACAGGTCCTTGTCATTAGCCATCTTATAATTTCTCCTTATTTTAAGCTCTGTCACAAATGTGGTGTTTGGACCAAATTTAGTACTTATTTTTTACAATTCATAGGTTTTCTGAGAAAAAAAAAAGCCTGCTCCGATCTAGTTTTTTGCTTTAGGACAGTAAGAAATCCACAATTTTGAGACAGCAATTGATGATTTCAGTTAAGTCAACATCATTCCTTTTGCACAGGCAATACAACCCCAGATATACAGGCAGTGCCCTCCACCATATGACACCCCAGATTAAGATTGACAAATGACAACCTCTTCTCATTCTGCCTTGTATTACCAATATCCTGTAGGTAACAATCATAAACAATTTTCTTGTATTCATCCATGAAAAGACAACTCCCCTATGCTCTTAAACAATGTGGGATAGATGACTCTCTCCAGCCCCATCAACAGTGCTGACCAGAGGCAAGGCGATGGCAAGATACATGTCCTTACAAACCGTAGTAGCAGCTGCATTATAAGTATATGCCAGCGCAGAAGAACCTATCAAGAAAAAGCAACTATCAAATGGGTCACTGCACCTTGCCGTGCACATCTTAATGTTCCTTAGCACGTAAAATCCATCTCTTCTTAGGCAATCAAGGAGTGAATTAAAAGAGCTCTTTAAAAGAATCCCACCTGAGGACACCTACAGGAATTAAATTTATACCAGTGAAAAAGTTGTTGCTTTACTTAGCCTTACTTTTATTCACCTGAAAGAATACTACTGAGGGTTTCCTGCTGTGGTTATAGAAAGAGGCTGGAGAACCGCGATGAGGTTTTGGTTTTGTTGAGCAAGACACTGTGATCTGCATCTCAGTGCCCCAAGTTTAATAATACATAATTTCTTCTCTCTTTCACATTTACTTCCATTTTAATTTCATGAGAGAAATGACTGTCTTTAAACACCTGTAAAATCAGAAGATGTTTTGGCTAGAGTATAAATACAAGAAGAAATACAAAACCATGAATGATAACTTTACATACACATGGGCATCTTTCTTCCAGACAAAGCATTTTGTCATATCTCTTCTTCAGCTTCTCATTCTGTAAAATGAGGATAATCATAATTATATCATTGGCATGGAGACAAATTAACCAGTCTTCAAGAAATGCTATAAGAGCTTTGTATGGTTTGTCTTACAGTAGCACAAAATATGAACAGAAAGATGATAAATGAATATTGCAGCAAAGGAAGTTAGTGCAATAGGAATAAGATACCCAGTCCTGGAAATGCAGTTGAATGTGAAACCTAGGGAAACTCAGTGAGCATTTGATATCAAAAATGTACCTGATATGAGCATTACTATAAAAATGATCATAGTCATTCACAGTAGATGTCATTAAATATGACGACAGTGTGATTTGTGCCAGTGTTATTGGCTTATTCATAGAATCATAGAATCGTAGAATAGTTTTGGGTTGGAAGAGACCTTTAAAAGGTCATCTAGTCCAACCTCCCTGCAAGGAGCAGGGACATCTCCAACCAGATCACGTTGCTCAGAGTCCCATTCAACCTGGCCTTGAATGTTTCCAGGGATGGGGTATCCACCACCTCTCTGGGCAACCTGTGCCAGTGTTTCACCACCCTCATTGTGAAAAATTTCTTCCTTATATCTAGTTTGAATCTACCTTCTTTTAGTCTGAAACCATTACCCCTTATCCTGTCACAACAGGTCATGCTGAAGAGTTTCTCCCCATCTTTCTTATAAGCCCCCTTTAGGTACTGGAAGACCGCTATAAGGTCTCCCCGGAGCCTTCTCTTCTCCAGGCTGAACAGCCCCAACTCTTTGATCCTGTCCTCACAGGAAAAATGCTCCAGCCCTCTGATCATCTTCGTGGCCTTCTTCTGGACTTGCTCCAACAAGCCTACTCTGTGTCTGCTACTGCTCACAGTTTTAACTGCCATCAGTAAATCATTTTACAGCTTTGGTTTGGAGTGGCTGGGTACTTGGCAAAAGTTTACAAACTTCTAAACCAACGCCCACAGCAAACCTTACCTGAGTGGAGCATCTTGGCGTGGGAGACTAACCATGCCTCCAGACTTACACCAGGCACAGCAGTGCCATCTACTTGGAGCATGATTGGGATGGCCAACGGCAGCTCTTCCTGCCCCCAGCACCGGGAGCCTTCATGCTACTGGCCACAGCACTGGGAGATTAACAGCACAGGCTCTTGTCAAAGGCATTGCCATGACCACAGCTGAGAACATCTGAATTGAACTAAAGCTTAATTGGGATGGCATTAAGAAATAGTAATGATTTCTGACATTAAAGAGTTATGGGCTGGTGCCATTCTCAGAAGAACTTTCTTATCTTTGCTAAAGTTACCTTAAGGAGATAAGGAAACACATTAAGAAGGAACCTTAGCCATTATTCCAGCTAAAAACCAAGGTGCTCAAAATAAAATATCGTCACATTGAAGGATTAGTGGCCATTACTGCAGGTAGGTTTCTGCCATTGCTGAATGCTATGCCCGATTGATGCTGTTTGTTGACACTAGTCTTGAAAAGAGACATTTGTAAATTGAAACGTATCCAAAGGTCAGGAAACATGGTTCTCAGGGACAGTAAATTGTCTACCTACCTGAGCAGCTTATGGAAAAGAGAACCAGCTGGAATGAGTTATTTGTATATCATTTTATACTCTGTAGAGATGAAAGCAGAAGAAATGAGAAAATACAGCATTGTGAGTTAATATAAATCTTTCTGAAGCTATGAAAGTAGCTTCTTATTCAAGTTTAACCCAAAAGAACCATTAATGTTATAAGCATATGGCAAGATGCAAATCAAAATTGTTCATGTGACCTGATATTCTTCCTTTATAACAGAGGTAAGATGCCCAGGACCTAAAACATTGGTGAAAAGAATTTTTTTTCTGCTTGTATTCATCAAAGGAGTAGCCAAAAGACCAGACTAAGAAAGAAGAGGTCAAGGATGTACACCAGCTTCATACGTAGTGTGGCCCTTAGGAAAAGCCTTAAGAAAAAGAGAGTTTGTTGTTGCCCAAGTGCTTGCCCAATGTACAGACATTTGGAGTGATGAGAAGCGACAGCAGCTCCTGTTGCCTGGCCTCTGCCCATTTCAGGAATGCAAGGCAGTGCAGCCTTTGTACGGAGATAGGAGCAGAGGTTCCCACAGCCCAGTCACTTGTTTATTAGCTTTACAGGAGCCATCCACAGAACCTCAGCTGAGAGCTGAGAACAAAAAAAGTCACGGTAAGGGATGTACAGTCATGGTGGATCCCTGCATGGGAGGGGCACAGGCAGTGACAAGCAGAAGCACACACCACCAGAATCATCAGGTGGGGAGAGAGATGTCTCTGCCTTCCTTCTCTCCACTGATTTGCAGCAATGTGTTACCAGTGTTGCCTCTGTCACAGTCCCGTGAGCCCATGTCCCCAGAGTGTTAGTGTGAGGGCTGTGCCACAGAGCACAGAGCTGGTGACTTCAGGCAGCAAGGCAGCTTAAAAGAATACCAACAGGTTATAATTGCACTAAAGACTCTTCTGAAATCGTGTGAACGATTGGGCAAATTTGTTGCCATTTTGCACTTGGCAAATACGATGTTCGTAATTGCCATATTGTGCCTCTCACAAAAGGCAGGGATGATGGACAGCACACAACTGCCACGTCCTTCACACCAAACATGCTTCTCCTGACCATGCTGAGGAGCATGGGTAGACCTCTGTGAACAGCGCTGTTCAACTTGCTTTCAAATGACAGTCCGGCCATTTAATAACCTCTCCTCTTCCCTGCCACAGTTTAAAGTTTTAGCAGGGAAGGAGCAAAGCCACCGTAAAAGTACAAAACAAAACGCTTCAGAGAACTAGAAGATGAAAGGATAACATCAACCGTTCCTGATGTTAAATTCAATGGCAGTAAATCCCCTTCTTTTTTCCAGTAGTTTTTTCCAGAAGTAATATACAGCCCAAAATGTCTCATGGCATACAAATCAATCTGTATTGAGCCTGCCTGCCATTAGAGAAGGTCCAGAAGGGGAAAAAATAAAAATGGACTGTAAATAGTTGCATTGTGACATATTTTTCGCTTTGAAGATGTCTGTTATTTATACAGTTCACAAAGTTTAAATAAAAGACCAAGTTGTCCTTCTGATGATGGTCCCCATTCCACAGTAAGGCCAATGGACTACCGGGGTGTTCGTCACTGCTGCAGAAGATCTGGCTCTGGAGTTGTGCAGATGTGCTCTGCTTGGCTCTGAAGCTGCAGCAAAGCCTAAACCATGCAGTGACAACTAACACCGGCAAACAGTCACCAAAACAAGGCTGTGCTGTGTCACCCCTGACTCCAGAGCAAAAGCAGCTCCCTTTGATCAGTCCAGTGTGTTTTAAATACTTTGATGAAGTTTCCACCTTAAGGATTGTGGGGAGGAAAAAATAGAAGAGCAAATTGCAGAATGTAGACTGAAGTACTTGGATCCTTGTGACAAATACTAATGTATAAATCAGCAGCCCAATCCAGGCCCGGGCCGCTGATCATGTTCTTTGCTGAAATGTCACCTGTTCCTATCTAACGATTTGCATAATGCAAAGCTTCTCACTCGTAAAATACAGATTAAGAGGGGAAGCAAAGAGTCATTCTCGAACCATGGAGCCATTTCAAACGAAAAAAAAAAAAATCTTTACTATTAACCCTGCGATAGCCACAGGCTTTATTTCCCTATTTTGCACTTGAAATGATAGCTGCATTTGGAAAGGAAGATAACGTTAGACAGCCTCACCATTTTTATTTGTTTGCTTCATTTCTGTTAGGCTCTCAAATTCAACATGAAGAGAAGTAAAATAATTAAATCATTTAACACTGGAACTTTAGTGAAACATTTCACTGGTCTCATGGAGCCTGTCTGAAATGCACGGACATCTATCGACAGATTCCTGTCAGCTTCAGTGGAGTAAGGCTCTAGTAGCCATTTTGAGGACTTTCCTTTTTCCCGGTTTTTTTTCCCATACTTCCCATACACAGATGTGTGTCTCTGAGTGCTATCTCCCTGTCTAGGAAGAAGTGGGGCTTTTTTTTTTTTCCTCACTTATGGCCACATAAAATTATTTTAAATAAGCTTTTTGCAATGTTAGCTTTATACTGCTAATGAAAACCATTCAGAGAACAGCTGGAGTGACAGACACAAAAATAGGAAGGTATGTTGAACTGAATATTTCAGGACTGAAAACAATTCCGATTGTTAAAGATTAGGATGAGGCTTATCCTTCCCCACATTATCCTAACAAAGACTGGTCTCCCATAGGGTTCTCAGTTCTCCCAGTAAGCAGCTGGCCTTGGCCATCACCAGAAACTGGTTGCTGGTGTCCCTTGGGTTCAGGATGGCCACTGCTTTGCTCCAAGTGACTGTACTGTTCTGAGGCAGAGGTTAAGTTGTTCAAGGGATGGAGGCTGTTTTCTTGCAAGAACTTTAAATCTGCATATGCATGTATAATGCTAGAAGGGTGGCCGTGGTCCTGACTGCAGCATCTTCTCCCTCAGGCCATTTGCATCTGGCCAACCCCCTGCCCAAGCTGTTGGGCCTAGGCAAGGCGTATATATAGTTTAAGATCTCCGTACGTAAAAAAAAACGTCTTTCTGTGCACCGTTGTGGCAACATGGAAGATGGGAGCACATGCTGATGCTGCCACGTCCTGTGTTTGATGGCCTGCAGAGCAGCCGTGGGGGATTTTCAGAGGAATGGGTTTTATTCTGGAGTTCCCCACTGGGCTGCCAGTGCCTAAGCCCATTAACCTTCAGGGAATGGTTCAAAGCTTATCTATTTTCTTGTAGTCCTGAACTGCAAGTTGCTGAAGTCTCCTTGCTTTCTCTGGCGAGAGAAGGGGTTTAATGTGTCATACTGAGCTTGCTGCACCGTGCAGGTACTTCTCTTTCTTTGGGGAGGCTGCATTTGTTCACTCACCACTCATTAAGCAGTTTCATGTTTTTTTCCCTCAAAATTTTTAAATCCTAGGGAAAATAAATAAGTACATCTAAGCACAATAAGGTGCAATAATAAACATTAAGTCTGCAGCCATTTCTCATAAACATACCTATGGGCAGGAGCAGCAAGGACGCTACTTGCATGATTAAAGATTGGGCCAATTACTTCAGGATAAGGCAGAAAGCTTTGAAATATTAAATATTTTCTGCTTATTCAGAGATATTTTTCTGATGATACAAGAGGGCTACTCCCCTCCTTACTGCCTGTTTCCACAAAACCTGTCAGAAATTTCTCTGACCTTATCAGTTCAGTCAAGATTGTCCAAAAATTGTGACAAAAATATGGACAAGCAGTAACATACAGAACAGAATTTCATGGAAACAAAGCTAAATATGGAAAATAAGGATATGCAGCTGATGAGAAGAAACTGGAAAGGAGGCATCAGAGACAGATTTTATATCACTACACCAGAGAATTTTACATAAGCTTAACTATAGATCATATCAAAGGGTGGGAAGTATATTATTGGTTTTTTCCTCCTTGATCTTCTCATTTTATTGATGATCTTCTCTCCATATCCAGTCTAAAAAAAAAAGATGCTTTCTGAAGTTAGGGGCAAGAATATAGGGCTCGGAGAAAAGTAACTTGGAAGAGAATCTAACTTGGTTCTAAGCACTGGTGTCCATCAAGACTGCAAAAGGGAGGTTGGTTTGTAATATTTTTAATAAAAATAGGCACAACTACTACACAAACATTAACAAAGTTTACTGTGAATCTTTCCCTATGAACTATCTGGGTTCACCTCTTCTTCCAGATACTTCTAGCTTTCTGATGTGGCACAGGGAAGTAGAGAAAGGTGAGAATAACTCTAAGGAGGGACAGACTCCCATTAGACCTGGACTTTTCCCTCTTGCATCACTGCTTTCTTCTCCGTTAGTGATTTTTGATCCCATTGTCATCTTTATTCTTGAGAATCTGCTGGCAGCTCTCCCTATAGTGCATCCTCTTCCTGGAAGTCTATGAACTAGGTGGGTCTAATGGGTCTTTTCCATCTCACAATCCGTGATTTTTGTCTTTATACAGTACTTCACTCCCTGTTTCCCCTTCCATGTCCTTCTGCAAATTGAGACTGGCTGCAGGGAGGCTTAAAAGAGAATGAACTGTCACTTAAACTCTCTGCATCACTCAGTCATTCTTATAAGCGGGGATCTCAGATGGCTTCAGCTCTGTCAGGAAAGCTAAGCCTCTCAAAATTTCTCAATATTCAAGATGTGCAGAATAAATTACAAAAAGCAGTTTTATCCACAAATACTCATCTTTCAGAAGTAGTGTTGCTGCTCAGAGATGCTTGTAACATGCACGCTCATACATGCACACACACACACAGAGCCTTCAGAAGCTTCAGTGCTTCCAAAAAAGCAGCCTCACTGTTCAACATTTTTCCATAAAAGCTGGGGAAATTTTAAGATGACTGTCTGTATTGCATAAAGAGAACTGTGGGATTCTGTAGCCTGATCTGCAGTTGGGACAAGGCTCTGTATAGCAGTGCCTTCTCTGGAGGCAGGCTAAATTATCAAATCTAAATTCTGTCTTAATTTGCACCGTACTTTTAGGATTATGGACTGCCTCTGACACTGGGAGAATTTACTCCTGAAATCTATCCTGATGTGCTTTTTAACACAGATTTTGTTATGCTTACTCTATTCCTCCCATAACTGAAAACTGAGCTACTTATAGCCACACTTAATTAACACAGGCCTCTCTAATTGACACTCTCTAGTTTCATGTAGAGGCCACCACTTGTTCATGTCCAGCGTGGGCACGGCACGGCAATGTCTGCAGAACACCTGGACAGGCACTGTGCTGTCAGCTGCGCTGCTGACTCACGGATACGGTTCTGCTCTCAGACAATCAATGGCAGAAAAGCAGGGAATGTTCACTTCTGGTGAGTATTGCAAGGATCCAAAGCAGCAAAACACTGAAATATGGGTTTCATCCACAAACTTAATTGCTAAATTGGGAATAGAGCCAAGCACTACTATCTCTACGAGATACTTTTCCTAATATAAGTAGACTTTGTATTTTATTTTTATATTTTCTATGTAATATATTTCCTCCTGTTTGTATTCCATTAATGTTTCTAAACCTTTTTTAGCATTGTCATTGCTCAGACCCTTTCATCTTATTTTATAGGGATATCTGGGACTATCATTCTCCACTTACATTTATCCAAGTTAAACATTCTTTTGTACAAGCTGTCTATACAAAATAATAATAATAAACTTATTAGTGATCGCTGTGCTTGGGTCTAAGCAAAAGATGAGTTGCTTTTCTACTCTATTGAGAATTCTATTAATCTACAGGAATAAAAAAAAGATGGAGAAACAGACATGAGAAGAGAATAAAATGGGTTGCAGGTTCAATGGGTACTATCTGAAATATTTAATAACTCTAGTATCACAACTTTTTGGTTATAATTCTGTCCAAAATAATAGATGTGATATGATCACATGATCATTCTCTCTCTTTTTTGTTTTTTGGTTTTTTTTTTGGTAGGGCTTTGGGGTTTTTTTTGACAGTAACTGATCAGGAAAAGTGAGTGATTTTCCCCTCCAGTTCTTTCCCTCTGTTTCTGTCTCTTGAGAGCAATTCCTTTGCTGATTCTTGCAGCTGAGATTACAGTCCCATTTCTAATCAGTTACAGGATGCATTTGTCTGTCTTGAAGTGGGCCAACATGCAAGATAAATAGTAAGATTATTTACTTTCTGTGCTCAGTTACAGTAAACAATTCAAGTTTACATGAGCATCATGTACTGATCAGGTTCTTTCTTATAGGCATCTCAAAGGTAAGCTGCTTATTATTTCATTGAAACTGCAGGATTTTCCCAGTAGATACTTTTTACATTTTCTAGGATATTAAAATCTGCATTAGACAATATCCTGAGTATAAACTGCACAGACATGAAAGGTAGCAAATATTAAACAAAGCGCCCCAACTGAGGTTTAAAACATCTAGTATTAAAAGCAGCACATTACATTTGCTTTCATATAGTGAATCTTAAAATTTAGCAGAAGCAAAAAAGATTCTGAGGTCAATTTTACTGTGTTTTTATCAAAAACCACTAAGGAAAAACACAATAGGAAGCAGAAGAAAATACTTTTTGTCCTTGATTTTCCCTTGGATGGAGGCAATCTGCCGGAATTTGCATTTTACACTTGGGGGCCCACTTCCCTCCCTCCTGCCTGAACCACTCACCCCTGCTGTAGAAGTCAATGGGTGTTCAGTGCTCCTTACTGAGGCAGAATTGATTCACTTGTGTTTCAGAGGCTTATAACTCAGATCTTTGCAGTGCAAATAAATTGACAACTTTTCGAAACTATGAACAACCTGCTTTCTTCCTGTAATTTTAGATAATAGAATATATGTGTGTGATATATTATAGAAGAGAATGGAATATTTCAGTTGGAAGGGACCTACCGTGATCATCTAGTCCAACCGCCTCTTATCAGCATCTTACCTGTTAAAAGTAAAAAGAAATCCCAAAAGCATGGGAAAAAAAAGTTTAAAAAAGTGAAGGTAATACTAGGGTAATACTAGGAGAAGTAATATCTATGATACTCTGATCGCTGACACACCTTTCTTATTAGCCCAGTAGCCGTCTAGCCCCTGGTTGGGTGTGGGTTACCTGAGAGAGTAAGCTGTTGGGAGATTTTTCAAGTGGGAATACTTTTAAAAGTGTATGTGTTCTCTGTGGTGCAGTTCATGTGTGTAAAAACATAGCAGTTACTTCTTCATTGCAGATATGTGCATAAGATATCTGCAAGGAGGGAAGGAAGAATCTCCTCTTTAATATATTTAGAGCCACCTTGTGGTCCCTCTTTGGATATCTCCTTCACGCTCTCCTTCTCCTGGGAGCTGACAGAGGTTTGATGCCTCTCAGACACTCACATGCTGAGGGCTGCTCCCATCATACCAGGCACTGCTATCCCCCTGTACCCCATCACCTGAGGGAACTTGCCATATGCTTTAATTGTAAGCTTTTTTTTTTTTTGGACTGAGGTAACCTAGTTATTTGTTTAGGCTCCTGCTTCATAACATAGTCTCCCAGACAATACCTTAAAAATACTTAATAGAACTTAAATAAGATTAAAATAATAATTAGAGAGTGTGAAGGCAGTTTGCTCTTTCAGCCTTTCCATTCAGTTTCAGGAAGCTGGAACCTGGTGATGTTTTTAGTGTTTTTCCAAACCAAATGAGACTTATCCTTCTGTAGCATAGGATAATGGCAGTAAAAATTTCCTACAGCATATCTGAAATACTGGTTCACGATGCAGACAGAAATGAATGGATTTCCAACTTACACAATAGTTCTGGTTAAAAGAAAAAAAGGTGTGTCATAGTACTACCTTCTTATAAATCCTCTTTTTACAAATATTCAAAGCAACATATAGTGACACTGCCTTGTCTCAGTAATGTCTTTTTATGGGATAAATTTAAAATATAAAGTCAGAAGATAATTAATAGTTTTTAAGCTAAACAAGTGTTTTGTTGAGTCAAGGTCCAAGATTTTTCCTGAGATTTTATTTCCGTTGATGCAGGAGAGGTAACAGTGGGAGTCAGGCAGGGCAAAATGCATCTTAGTGAATGGAGCTGTCTATACAATTTAAGTCAATAACTGAATCATTCACCTGCTCCTGTTACAGCCCAAGGAGGGCAATGGGCAAATTTGTGGCACAGTCCATAGGTGCCTACAACAGGTTTGATAATCCATACCCTGGAAGTGCCTCCCCAACAACTCTGCAGGTGAGCCATCTCCAGTGCGGGTAGCTGGATGGCAAATTTCAATGCAAGGGGAAATTACTGTGGTCTTCCAGATGTTTTCTCGTCAGTAATTTAGGTTTGCTTGTGCATAAATTTAAACTAATATAGTTAAGAGTGTGTTTAAAGCCAATTTAAACAAAGGATGGCAAACATGGGTGTTCTTAAATCAGCCTAAACCATCTCACATTTCCTTACCTCTTTCAGGTGCAGGGGTTTGTACCATTATCTTTTTTAGCTCTGTGCAAGATTAATTTTTTCCCTCAATTAGCATCTCTGTCAAAGCCTCCTGAAGTCAATGAGAGTCTTCTCACTGTCTTCATTAGATTCTGGATCTGCTCAAATCTTCAGTTCAAGACCTGTAATGATTCCAGTAGGTTCCAGTGGAGCAGTGCACTGAGCACCACCATACCCACACAAATGTACATGTTCACATTCCAATGCGTTCCCCAAGCTGCTCTTTGCTGTTTTCTTAAAATGTGGCAAATTTCCCATGCCAGCCATGGTGAAGAAGGTGAAGAGCCTGGAAATACGTTGCCACTGAATTGCTTTCATTTTCCTCCCATTCAGAGGGAGATCCCACCAGCAGCTTAAGAAGCAAGACATTTATTTTATTTACATTTGAAAAGAGGAGGGGGAAAAAAAACAAAAAAAAAATTCCCCTCCTTGGAATAAAAGGACAATTAGGATGGACCTTATGGAAGTTGTTGAATACACTCTTTTCCTCCTTGAATGTGTCTATCCAAGCAGCACTCAAGGGTACCTGTGTGCTCAAGCAGTTCCCCCAGGTTGGAGCTCAACTCCAGGGTTCCCAGCCTGAGGGCTGTCCATACCACGCTTCCCAGTCCAGGAGCTGCCATAGACACACACCCAGGTCATCTCTGCTCAATAAAATCTGTCATGGAGACAATACAGCATGGGCAGAAAAAGGGCAAATTTTTTGCCCTAATCATATGCAGGACCCAGGACATGACTTCCGGAAAAATCATGGAGAATATTTATAGAAAGGAAATGTCTAAATATGTCTTAAGAGGGTATGATAGGACTATCCATCCACAGGGCAGACAGAACACAGAGCAGAAAGGAAAAATCTTACTCTGAGCTCAGACACAGCCAAGTTGCCATGTTACATCAGCAGACTCATGGCAGGTCGGAGCGGGTTTGGAGGCACCCCTCCAAAATGCAACCTGTACTGCTGGTGTGCAGGAACAAGATGGCATGTTCAAGCGGCTGGCACTGGAGATGGAAGAGGAAGGAGCAGACAGGGATTTGTGCACTGTGGAAAGCAAATGGGGAAGAAGGAGCTGGAAAGAGAACAGCTTGGTCCGCGCCAGGAGGCTGAACAAGCTGCGGTGGGCAAACCTAGCATGGAGACATGGAAAAGGAGAGGGAAGGATTGATCCAGGCAAATTGGGAAGACTTAGCTCAGTTGGCCCATGAGCTGGTCGGGAGGGAAGGGAAAAGCAAGGAGAAGGAGGAGAGGCTTTTCCCCCGGTCTGGGGGAGCAGGCAGGTGCTGGATGGAGGTGGTTAATAGACGGCACTCGGCTGCCTCACCAGGAATGGTAGTGACACCTGACTGGGAACTTGGGGAAAGAGTTGGCGGCTTATTAAAGCAGCCGGACCCCGGCTGAACCCCACGACTACACGCTAGGATTGCTGTGTGCCCCTTGATAACTCACAGCTGCTGATAAAGTCCACTGGTAATGGCTTTTTGCTAATGAGAAAAGTGCCGCTGATTATGACAAATAGCCTTGGACCAACAGGCTAAGCTGCTACATAGGCTCCCAATTGTCAGTCTGGGTGATTTTTGCATTTCATTATTTCTTTCCTGACGTCCTGGCTCCTTCTATCCTTAACGTACTCCCAGAGCCGCGTGTCACAATTTTAATAACACTTCTTTATCTCAATTTTTCCCCCCTCTCTCCATGGGAGATGGAAACAAAAGACTGTTACAGAAATAATGTTTAACCTCACTTGTGTGCTGCAGCGAAAGAAACCCCACAGCTATTGTTCAAGAATTAAAAAGGCATAAATAAGGCATGGAGCCCACTCAACCCTTAAAGACAGACTTTTAAATTATTACTATTATTTAGAGCCTTCAATGTACAGCTTCAAGGCCTGCCATGTTCCCTTTCTCTGATCCTGTGGTAAAGGTATAGCACATATCTAAGCACTGAGAATGAAACCTTGGTGGACAGTGAAGCTGTCTCCCTCTTTTGAATGCCTTCTAATAATAGCAATATTATTTTAAAGGGAAGAAGGAGGGTGGGGAGAGGCCATCAAGGATTCAGAATAAACCTGCTGTCTTCTTTGCAATTGGTTACAAATAGTCTCCTGTCATTAAAAACAGAGAGCTGAAGACTATTGGATGGGTACAGCAGATGCAAGGCCAATGCATGCCCTAAGACTAGGTGTAAAAATTATGCTTTTCTGCCCTTAAGCTCAAAAACCAGCAGCAAACAACTGAAGTTCACTGCGTTCTCTCCTACTGTCACATCACTAGGATTTGCCAAAGGAGATCTCTGCCTTTGAGGATACATCACTGCCTGTGGTCCTTGATGTGCAAAAAGGATGGATCCCACTACAGGCTCCTTGTGCACCATCCTCACAATGCCTGCTGCACTGCCCACGACCTGGCGTCCTGCAAGAGGGAAAAGGGGTGAACCTGAGCCCGCAGAACCATCCTGCACTGGTGGTGGGGAAAGTAGGGGCACATGGGTTGTGTTGGAGGCAGCACTTGAGCAATTGTATTTTCAGACCCAAATAGCCTTGTTGTTGTGGTTTTGTTTAGTGAGGGGGGGGCTAAGGTGGAAGCTTCTGTAGGAAACTGCTAGAAGTCGCTCCCCTTTGTTTAGTGGACTCGGCCGGGCCTAGGGCGGACCTGCTGCTGGCCAAGGCCGAGCCGATTGGTAGCAGAATGTCCGTGATAACGCCTCTGCGATAACGTATTTAAGAAGGAGAAAACAAGAAAAAAAAGGAGAAGACAAGATGTGAAGAAGCTGAGCGGGGGCAGAGGCGCAGAGGGGGAGGCGCAGGCCTTGTGGGCCTTGCAGGCCTCACCCTCTGGCCTCTCGCCCTGCGGCCGACTGGGCCCAACTCAGCCCAGCCCAGCTGCAAGAAGTGGAGAGGAGATGAGATGGATGATGTGAAAAGATCCTGAGAGGCGTCTGCCAGCCTGTTGTGAAGAACTTTTCTTGTGAGAGAAACAGTTGTAGACGCCAAGGTCAGTTCAGAAGGAGGGGGAGGAGTAATGCACCTCCTGGCCAAGATTCCCCTGCAGCCTGTGGTGATGACCATGGTAGAGCGGGTTGTCCACCTGCAGCCCATGGAGGTCCAGGGAGGAGCAGAGATCCACTTGGAGACCGTAAAGGACCCCACACTGGGGCGAGCGGATGCCTGAAGGCGGCTGTGGCCCATGGAGGGCCCGCTGGGGCAGCTGTTCTGGAGGGGCTGCACCCCGTGGAAGAGATGACCTACGCCGGAGCAGTTTCACGAAGGACTGTGGCGTATGGGTGGGACCCCACACTGGAGCAGGGGAGGAATGTGAGGAGTTCTTCCCCCAACTATGAAGCAGCGGCGTAAAACATCGCGTGATGAACTGACCGCACCCCCCATTCCCTCTTCCGCCCTGTGCTGCTCGGGGCGGGAAGGTAGTAGAGAGAATGTTAAGCTCGGGAAGAGGGTGGGGGGAGTGAGAGAGAGACTGCGTAGTCTGGTCCCGATCCGGGCCGAACTACGACACTTGTTCTAAATGCAAAACCAAGGAGACACAAAAATGTTCCTGAGAGCAGAATTAAAGACCTACAGCAGACAAAGTGGGAGCACAGGCACTCGCCCCATCCCCATTAACTAGTCAGACAGTGGGAGATTTTAAAAGACTGAGTGATCAGAGGAGTCTGCAAAAGAATCAGGAGCTAAATCAGAGGTTAGAGCATGGAATTTAACTGTACGACTGTTCTTCATGTCTATCACTTGCATTTCTCTTTGTCTGCAATTTTATAAATTGCAGCGCTAGAATAACATTTGCTTTACAAGTGTTATAGCTACATTACATCAGCAACATTAAAATAATCCCAACTGGAAAAGAAGCCTTTCTCAGTCTCTCCATTATATATAACATGTAACTAAAGGATTCCTGCATTGTGTTTTAAGCATCTTGAGAAATCTTGGGCTTTCTAAGCTTTGTCATCCCAAACTGAAGATAAGGAGAGATAAATCTTCAGTTAGGTTCTCCCTTCACTATTATCTCTTTACGCTTTTCTTGGAAAACTTACGAATCATGAAAAATGTTAAAAATGCACAAGAAAATTATAGGACCTGTTTGGATTTTGTTTACTTGACATCTGGTTTTGTAATTGTCTATAAAGTCTAACTTGAAAAACAAAAAAAACCAAAACATATGTAATTATGATATGAAAGACTTAAAAAATATTCTTATTTTCTAGAAAATTAAATCCTACCTAAATTTATGACAGAGCTCACTCCCTTATACTGTACAGCTTGATTATTTGAACGTGATCGTTATAAAGAGGTTTGCAAACTAGTTTTATTTGCTTTACCACAATTTCTGCTACTCCACAAGAAAAGTCTTTGTGGTATTAATGTTATTGATGAGAGGAAAGTTTACGGGATAAAAATCACACACTCAGTTCACATAATTAGTGTCAACTCTGAGCACTGGTGCAAGATCAGAGCCAGGAAATTAATGCACAATCAATTACAAAATCACTGGCAGAGCAACAGCCAGATAATAATCTCTCCCTTTGAAAAGGAAACCTTTGCAAAATCCCACTGTCCCTTCAAGACCTGCTTTGGTTTGCTCTAGCTGATAACCTGCTGAAAGTCATCTTTCATCTTGGGTCCTCTAAAGCAAAGCTTGAGGAGTATTTCTCAGTCGGGCCATTTCTTGGATGGCATTTGTGGCACTCGTGCACTTCTCCGGTTTTGAGTTTTACTGGATAATATTCCACCAACACTGAATTTTCATGTCTTCGAAATAAAAGTAACAGCCAGCCTCTGACACCTAAGTGCAATCTTCTCCCTCGCACAGTGCCACTGGTTTCAAGTCACTTACTTGAATAGTGTTCCTATTACACTGAATCTAAAGGGTCTGTATTTAAAAAATCCCTGTGGTTCCCCTTCAGCCAACCCCCAGCCTGCTTTTCTCCCTCCAAAATGTGGCCTTTCTTCATCTCTTACAAAAGTCTAGAAAGTGCCTAGAACAGCACGGATGCCATCGCAAGAGAAATAAATACAGCCACAACAGAGGTCACACTGACAAAGTTTCTGATAGCTAAGGAGATTTTAACATTTCAGTCAACATCTGGATTGTGAGCCAAATTTTATTACTGTTAACCTGAAAAGTTTCAATTATGCCTGAGAACCAGTAAAATCCCACCAGCAGCTAGAAATTGTATAGCACACTAACACAAACATGTTGAATCTTAACAGTAAGAACAGATAAATGTTCCTAGTATTCATTAATTAAAGAAACAGGAATGAAACACTGTGATTTTTCAGGTTTTTCTGCTTTTTAACAGTATTTTTTTTAATTATTTTTTAACACTCCATTTATTTGTGGAGTTTTTCTTGCCTTGAAAGATTTTTGTGTTTGGTAAGGCATTCGTTCTTTCCTGTACAGAGAAAGCACTTCCCAAAATTCAGGTTTGGCTGCTACAAATGTGAGAGCATTGTTTTAAAGAAATATTTATATGTTTAGGTCTATTGACCGTTTATACCATTATTTAAAGAGGTCATGGAAAAGGGCAGTGGTTATTAAAACAGAGAGAGAGAGCAAAAGCAGGAGAGAGACAGAGGGAATGAGAGGTAAGAAACTCATAATGGGATTTTTTCATGTGGAACGATCATTTTATCTAATACGTCTGAAAATGTAATCCATTACTACTAATTACCATGCTGGCATTGAAATACAGGATCACACTTCCTCCAGATCCAGATAGGGGCCCAAATCTCTCCGCTCATTGTTCTTTCCATCCCACCTCGCCTCCCTCCCTTTCTGCTTCTCCAAGAAGAAATTCAGCCCTTCGGACATTAGCGAAGAAGGGCCTGAGGTCTCCCTATCGTCCTAAAGCAGAAGCTAAACAATATTAGCCAATCATTTTTGATAGATGAAGCATGGAAATTAGTTCCAGAGTTTAACTGATAACTGAAACCACACAGTTACATTCCATTATGGCAGCCTTAATTGATGAGCTCATTAAGCCCATTATTAGAGAAATTGATTTCAAATAGGCACTTAAAACTGGCTGGCAAAAGAAAAAGGTGAAGAGATACCGTACAATGTGAAGAAAGTAACTAAAATACATAATGAAGCAAGTAATTTTATAGGTTTGTTTAATGAAAGCCTCAAGAGCATATTAGTTGCTGTGTGGATTTTAAACACTCATTTTATGTACTAATAAAGCTCACGTCCATTATGGGAGTTCTGAATGCCTCCAATCTTTAATGCAGCTCTGCTACTAATTAATTAATTAACCCCAGCTAAAGCAATCAATTAGTCATGCAGAATCGACACTTTAAAGGTCTACCAGGTAGCACTGAGTATCAGCACAGAACAGTGGATGAGCAAAGTTTCTTTTTTAATTATTTATATTTTGCTTTCAGCATAACAGGAAAAAACCAAACAGGACTAAAATTTAAAAGCTGCATTAGCAGCATAGTAAAAATGGGTGATTAACACTCAGACCTTGGATTATTTCAGAAGATAAAGCAGTGGAAAAGTACTAGGAATTTTAGAAACAGGTTTGGATTGGAGATGCACAGCCTGGCCAGTGAATTTGTGATACGTTCATCTCCAGCAGCCGCTGCTGCTCAGATCAAATGCCGACTGCTGCAAGTTTCTGGGCAGCTGCACGAAGCCCATTTCCACACCTGCGGGCTGAGAAAGTGAGCGTAGGCAGTAAAGGTAGCAACAATAAATCTTCCAGAAGCAAATCTTCAATTTATAGTACTTATTTGGGAAAGTAAGAGCAGACAAACAAGCCCCTTGGTATTAACCCCTCCGGTGTCTTTTGGTTTCCTCCTTTTACCTTCTCTTGAATGCTACAACTAGAGCCTTTATCCAAAGGGCACGATATAAATGACTCTTCATTAAACAAAGCTCATCAGCCGTGACCGATTAACCTCAGTTGTAAAGTGAGATTGCTATCTACGTGCGCTTAAGCGTGGATGAGCTGCTTTGCTGGAAGACTGAACTGAGGATCTTTCCACTGGGGTGAATCTGGGGGAAAAGCACGGGAGATTTCACTGATGAGAGAGTTAAAAAACACAGCAAGTCAGATTTTAGAAGGATCTGTTATTGCTACTATGATGGTGGTTGTTATTAGCAGTAGTATTGATCTTTTTAAACCATTGAGTTTGGTCAGCTTGCAGGTACAGTGCTGAGGACTCTTGGCAAGAAGGTCTCTTGGTGATGCTGGAGTCAGCAGGAGAACAGACTGAGCGAAGTTCATTCCTGATAAATGCAGGGACATAAAGTTTTTGCTTCAGACTTGGGACCACATTTATTTATTATTTTCAAGCCAGCTCCAAAAGGAGGCTGATAAAAGACTGAGAAGATGACTTAGAGCGTCGATGTCCAACACTGCAATATGTCCTCTTACCTCGCCTTTACATCTACCTGACCCTTACAGCTTGTGGGCTTGGTAGACATCTGCACTTCTAATTTAGGCACGTGCCTTGTCTTCAGTGGCATTTGGAGACTGCGTAAAAAAGCACCTGCAGTACTGAATCTCTGCTTATTCTTGGCACTTCTTATTCAGCACGGATCCTTCTGAGATTGCATTTTAAGGTGCACTTGCTCTCCCTATGCCCTGGTCAAGGAACTCACAGACCCTGTCTGAGAGCTGGACTGTGCACCAAGGGCCAGACACCTACACTACTAGACACTGCAACATCTAAGCATAGGTACCCAAGTCCTCTTTTGGCTCTTGGATTTCACTCATAGATGTGGCTTGTATGGTGAAAATTTGCTGGTGACACAAAACTAGGAAATCTGTTCATGTGGAGAAGGTCTGGAATACCATACAGAGACCTGCCTGAAATAGTCCAAAATGCAGTGTTGTGATCAAAAATTTCTGCTACAAAGAGGAAGATCCTCAGATGGAATCAAGGCAGGAGGAGAAAGACTTGAAGGAAAATTATTCACAGCACAATTGACAGTGCAGGTGCCCATTCCAGCTCTTATGATTTGCTGATCAAAGTAAATATGATTCTAGACTGCATCAGACAACGTATTTTCCAGTAGAACTAAGGAAATATTGGACGTATGGACCCAGCACCAGACTTTACATTAAAAAAATGAATATAGTTCCTAAAACTGCTCCCAGGAAAGATGAGCTCACACTGAACTGAGGCAGAGAAAAGTTATGAAGATATTTTGAGAAATAGAGGCCTTTCTTTTTAAGAGAGCTTTGCTTGCTTAGCCTAGCGAAATGAAGGCTGATATGTGATATAGTTCTCCCTATAAATATATCAAAGGAGCATCTTCTCCAGCAGGTAGAAAATCTATTTAAGCTAAAGTGTAAAGTTGGCACAAGAGCAAATGCATATGAATAAATAATTCTCAAATAATAAAATTCAAATTGGCCATAAATAAATGTAGACTGAAAATTAGAAGAAATTTACCATCAGAGGTGTGAGATTTGGGAAGACGCCTCAAGTAGGAAAAGTCAGAGAAGGGAATCTAAGGGATTTCAGAAGGAACATTTATTTATGATAGTTTATGATAAAGACTATATGACCTTGTTGACTTTGATATGCCTCAGAGCAGCCCCGTTCCTTGCCTTTGAAGGCTAAGCTTGCTGCACGCAGCATCCGGGTGGGGGTTTTGACATTCTCGTTGCTGTGTGCAAGTACAGCCGTCAGAAACCATGAGCCAAAGGAATCTGCTTCAGTTGCTTAGAGCATTATCAGACATTTGTGTGACTGCAAACAGAACTGTAGCCCTCCTTTCTCCCTGCTGCCCTTAGGTTCTCTCCAGTCCAGCTCAGTGTAAAATCAGTGCTGTTCCCTTTCTGAATTTATAGCAATGAATGACTGCTGAACTTAAGCCTCTTTGGCTGTAAGAGGAAAGAAAAATGTTGTCCCACCTCCTCTCTTGAATGACAGAAGGGTTGGGATGTCCAACACCTATATTGCTGATGAGCAATGCAAGGAGTACAGCTGGTATCAAACATGGGTACGCTTGTGAGCAATTCACAGTCACACGTACTCATCAGGGAGAGAAGAGATTTCATCATAGGGTCCAAATGACCTGCTACCTCTGTTCACATGGCAGGGCCAGTGAAGATGCAGAACATCAAGATGAATATTGTGTCTTCTCTGTCACCAGCAAAACAGTTAGCAATCAGTCATCTTCCTTACTGAGATACTTGAGCATGAAGAAGAGCTGAAAGCATGAGTTTGAGTTTCATAGTGGAGTAACCAGCTCTGAAGTTAGAAAAGTCATCTTTTGATGTCTAAATTCTACACACTTGTCCTGGAAGTCAGGAAGGGCAGCTAAATTTCAAGCTATTTACTTTTCAAAGCAGAATTGCATATAATACAGGAAAATATTTGGGGTTGTTCCTTTCTCTGTGTTGGCTTAGTAGATTAGGGTATTACTGTCATCTTTGCCTTCTTTCCATTGGTACATTAGTGTTCTCAATTCTCTTGCTGCTGTTTCAATCCAGGTGATTCCCCAGAGTTCAAGTTGCTTTGGGGCCAGGCCTGAAAGTACGGACAGCAAAAAAAAATGAGCAAAGATTTTAAATTACTGTGTAGCTTCCAGCCCAGGACTGGCTGGACAAAGCTGGGTATAGCACAGAGGATGCTATAGTCTGTGATCATAAAAACATTTGCAATTTG
>JAAGAY010143154.1:0-83355 GCA_011801015.1 Ardeotis arabs | reverse complement strand
GATGTCCTGGAATTGCTTCCTGCCTGAACATGGAGGAAACAGGTAGGAGTGGTCACCACCAACAATGAGGGACTTCTCATGAAATCAGCCACCACTGAGGAGCAGCAGCAGGGCAGAGAGCCACACACAGTGACTTGTACTAGTGTATTTTTAAGAATGAATGTTTTGGCCTCAGAAGAAAAACATTCCATACTAGAACTGTATGCAATAAATTAAATAAATACATTATATTATGGACTAGTTCTGTCATTAATTACTGTAACAAGACACATGCCTTTTGGTGGTGGGTCTCTGACAGCAATCACTTTGGAAGAAGAATATGTTTTTTGAGAAATCAGAGTCCTCTTTAGGAAGAAAGGGTAAAAATTTGGAGGAAAATATATTTTTTTCCTTCCATTAATAATAAGTAATAAGCTTTTTAATAATTGCAATTAGATAAAAAGTTTTGTTACCTTAGTTCAAATTTCCCCGAAGTTTTTTATTTCCTTTGTAAGTAAACTCCTTACCTATGGAGTAAAGTATTTTAATAGTTGCAGTTGTTCAGTAAGATATCTAATTCTGGATGGAAAGTACTGAACTAGTATGGTATGTAGTAACAGTATGTTGACACACCAGGGAGCAGAGCTTTCTCAGGCCAAGTCAGTGTACTAGAAAAGCCCCCCCTGGAGTTCAATATGTGTAACAATGGTAGGTTAAAGCAATGAGGAAAAGATGTAATAAAAAGCATTTCTCCCTGCCTCTTAAGCTAACATTTCTGCTTTTCCATGCCTTGCAAACTCCCATATATACCTACCAAGTAATAAGAAAGTCTTTGTATGTTTGATTGTTCTTGACATATCCTTGGTCTTACTCTATTACATATTAGTAATGTGGCACTGAGGAACAGATTTTTTTTTTTTTCCACCCAAAAGGAGTAATAGTTGGAGAGTCAATACCTTAAAGCCTTGTTGTCCATGGAACTCTATGTAGCAGTTGTACTCCTGATTGCACTGTGACAGGTTGACCTTAAAAAATTAATTGGAAGTTACACAACATTAAGGATTTGTTGACGGTTTTAATAGGTATTTTGAGACTCAGAGAAGCTTTCATTAGCCCTCCAGCCCTAATGATTCTGAATGGACTGGTTAATGAGATATAATGATAGCAGCCATTCCAAAGAATCAAAGTTACTATAGATGGCAAGAAGATCCTTTCTTCTTCCTTCTTTCTATTTTTGAAAAATGATTGTATAAAAAAATGTGCGTGTTTGTAGCTTTGTTTGAATGTATATCATGACTGGTGAGCTAAACCTTTGTTAATGCATATGAAAAAACTGGATATTATTTCCAGACACTTGATTAAGAAATATACAGTCACTTTAGTTGAAACCAAATTCCTAGCAAAAATACAACTCCCTTTGTAAGATCACGCTGACAATAATCACTAAACCTTACACAACTATGCTGGTTGCCACCTCTCTCTTACCCAAGGGTACAGAGAGCTGAAAGGTGGCACTGGAGGAAGATACCAAAGCTATAAAACCAATTCTCAAGAAAAAGCCACCCACTTTTCCCCCGAAACAGGTACCCCCTTCTCTTAAGACATATACAAACAAGCTTGCCCTCAGACAGGAGGAAAAAAAAAAAAAGAGAGAAAGAAAAAGAAAAATCAATGTTGCAACAAGTCAAACCAGCTCCAGATGCTCTCAGGAATTTTTGGGGGCATGCAGAAATGTCATTGTGCTCATTAAACTCCTAGACAGCGCTTTCATTTTCACTATGAAAGCTGTGCTGACCTTGCTAGTCCATTAAACTCTAACAAGGGTCTCTGCAGGTTCATAGTTCCAATTATGACTCAGTTTATTGGACCCTAGCAATAAATACAGTTTGACTTGCTCCACTGTGGGCTGATCTTTGCTCCTGCAGTTGCCAAATAAACATTGGGCTAGAGGTGGAAATTCAAATACCTTTTTTTTTCTTTCAAAACCAGAAGACTGGAAACACCTCATCTAACATGCAGCTAAGATACAAACAGGCTTCTCCTCTGGTGTTTTGTTGAAGCTAATCACTTATTTTTGGCTGATATGGAAATTTTATCTCAATTCTGAAAATAAAATTAAAAAGGAACTAAACAAGCTATGCGAATGTGTGCATAGCATAGCTGTACATAGTGTGCCATAGTGTATTATTGACTAGTAAAGAGAAGTGAGCAAGTAGGTGGGTAGGTACTATATTAATTAAAGTACGGATTTAGCAACTGGGAGTCAGATTTTGAGAGTGTATATGTGAAGGAACTACGACTAAGACCTGATGATGTGTACTGTGATCAGAAGTAACGAAAAAATATTTGACTCTAAGAGTGATATCCATTCTTTATACCTATGGAATTAATTTTGACCCTAAATATTCTGAATTGTTTGCTATGTTTGCAAATATCAGTAGGGAGACTAATTTAACTGAGGGCATAATAACTGAGTTGCAAAACTTCTGTGCACAACTAGCATCTCCAAAAGAGAGACTAGTCTTACGAAAATGGATAATTTTCATTCAATACAAAATATTGTGTTTACTTATATAGGCATTATAAACTGCTATCATAAGAAAAAATGGAACATTGTTGTGATAGTAAAACTATAAGAAATATGTTTTGTAAAATGTATCACTTTTCTAGAAGTGATGAGATACATTTTTTTATAAAGTGCCCTTATGATATATTTCAAAGGTATTTAACCCCTTACAAAATGCAAATAAGAGCTTAATGTGAATTTCACAAGCACTGAAATGTTTAGGAGCATTGTCTCTGCCTAGTTCCCAAGGAAAACAGAGAGATATTTTTGTGTGTATAGGGAATAGTTATAGTGACTATTAAAATAGATCTACACTCTACATATATAGGTTGCATTCTAAAATGAGGCAAAACACTAATAAATTAGAAAAGAAAAAGAAGTAATAAATGTAGCAGAAATTCTATGGAGTGGCCAACTTCTGTATATTCACAAATACTGAAAGAAAAACTCTTACTAAATGAAGTTCATAACTTTTTACATTCAGAACATCTGCCATAAATCCTAATAATTCTTCTGTAGTAGATCTGCTTACATTAAACAGTACTACAAAGGTCATCAAGCAAAAATGACCCATAGTATATTGTGTGAGTACTTGAATTTATTTTTATAATTAGAATAAGAAAACATTGGAGAATATCATTAGTGGGAACTAGGAAGAAAAGGAAGATATAATCTCCTGTCTGTGATTTTGAGTGGTCAGAAAATATGCGTTAATGCACTAATTCCCATGCAGAAAGTTTGGACAAAGCTTTGCTTTGTGATGCTTAGGGATTATTTCAATTTCTAAACAATTAGAAATGCATATCTGTGACAATACCTAAATAACAAATGGTACCACTGCTCCAATTTTTTGTGTATTGCAGTTGTATGTCTAGAGTTAATATAATTGCCATGACCCTGGTCCTACAAAGAAGCAAATATGATGAACCCAATACCAGTAAAGTTCTCTGTTCTGTCCAAGAGTCTGAACAACCCTTTTTATTTTTTTTTCCATGATAAGGGGCAAAAGCATTTCCAGAACGTGTTTGCTTTATGTCCCTTACAGAGACATTCAGCTAGTGATTTATACAGAACTTGCATAAACAATTTCTGTATGGTCATCACATTTCAAATCTGAAAGGTCTAGAAAATGCAGTATGGTCATGCAGACAAATGATGTATCTTCTTGACAGCTATGTAGATTGCTTGCTTATAAAACTTCTAAGATTAATAGTCAGCCCTGTAAGCTGTACATGATCTGACATGATATTATGAAATTCAATCAATGAAGAAATCTGATAAATCTCAAAAAAAAAAAAGTGAAGAACAATATTTCCCCCTCAAAAAAAAAAAAGCATGCTAAATTTTATACCAGGTTGTTTACACTTAAGGAAAAAAATCGGCATAGGAAGTAAAACTGCTTCAATACTTCCTTTCTCTACTTGTTAAAAAAACCCAGAATAAACTATATCATGCATAAATTACCATGTGATGAGGATGGTGGAACTGAATGACAAAAAGATAGGATTGATACTGATGTTGCAGTGTTAGGGTTTCACCTTTTTGTCATTATAAAAGCCAAATAACTTCCTTAACTATTCTTTGTAAATATGTTTTAAGTTAAAAAAAAATCCTGTTGTAGTCACAATTTTTTTGTTCTCAATTTTCTAAACATTACTATAATTTGATGTTATGTTTAAATTCTTTCAATTTGTCCAATTCTTGATGTCCCTGCCTTTTGGTGTTTCTGGCAGAAATACGAGAAGCTATGTTTTAAACCAAAATATCAATACAAATCAAGTACACAAATAAAGTTCAAATGTGGCTTTTTTTTTCAGCTGCTCTTACAATCAAAACTAGATAGTAAATACCGTGAGTCCAAAATCACACATAGAAGTTTTCAGATATAAAACCCCATAATTTCTCAAATGTATTCATACAAGACCAGTAGTAGATACAAATACACTGTGATACCTTTTGGAAGCCATAAGTACTTGCTTCAATGCAATGAATTGAGAAGTTCAGACCCTCTCTTACTAAACTTTTTGTGTATCAATCTGCTTCAGATTCAATCTGCTGCATTTTATGCTGCTTTTTGTTACTGAATGTAGGCCAGTAGGCACGCTAGGCCTAGATACGAATGAAACTAAAGGAACTCAGGCAAGAATGTTGGAGTGGGGAAAAAAAAAAAACATAAAAATTTGAACCAGTAGAAAAGCTAATGCAGCTGTCAATACTACCTCCATTCTGCTCATGAAGTCCCTTAATTTCACTGATATATTGGTTTGAATACAAGATGCTAAATCTGGGTTTTTCTTCTTATGCTTTTAGATCGTACAACTAGAAAAGAACATAATCTTCAGCAGAAAATATTGGCAGATGGAATGACAAAAGAGGAGTGTCACTGAAGATCAATAATCACTATGGCACACAAAACATAAATGAGTCACTTTTATACCCCAGGGCTATAGGAGGCATATGCCATATGACCCCAGGGTTTTTCAGTTTCCTAAGGGTAATATTCCCTATAGGACACTGGCAGATGTTTTCTTTGTACTGAGATCTTTTAAATACTCAGAAATTGCTGTTTCCAATGAGTTGCATTGTGTAAGGGGTCATATAGCACATATACCCATTTGGGGAGATTATAAGCATATTGTGATGGGAAAGGAGGGGGAAAGTGATCAGTCATTGTCAGCATATTTTTTGAATTGTTACTTAAGTATCTGTTCCAGATTGTTGTGTATTTTCTGCACATGTATTTTTGGTCTTGCAAGAACGAAACAATTACAGCATTCAAATGAATTGATCACAAACAATTATCAAGTCCCAGTGAAACATGCAGCTTCACATCCAACCAGGAGCAGAAAGGAGATGATCAGGCTGAAGCAAGTCAGCTACTCCATTACATAACCCCAAAATATTATCACTGATTGTATTAAAACCACCATATTTAGACAATTGAGGGGACTTCAGAAAACAGCAGGAACCTTTATGAACACCTTTTAAGATGAGTCAAAAGCAAGCTGGGGAAGGAATTATGAGGTGAGACTCCTTCCCTTGAGTTGTATGTGTTGGAGGTTAAGCCCATTTCGTAAAACCAACAGGGCACATTTACCTTCCTGCTAGGACTTCAGCTGTCTGTCACTGAAGGTGAATTTTGATGTGTCTCAGCTGTGTAACCTTGGCTCAGGCTGGTGAGGAAATTGCCAAGCTGTGAGGAGGTGCATAGAGTAGAGCCATGTATGATAAGACAGATAACATTGCAGGCAGAGCTAAGATTGTTCAGATAGGGCTAGCTAGCAGCCCAAGGATTAAAGAGGAAAAGCACTCCTGTCAGACGATATAAAACCCTCCGGGAAAAAAAAAAGCAATCAGGGAATCGGAAGATGGCAATTCGGCAACCCTGTCACAAGGAGCAAAGAGGTTTCTGTTCTTCCCCTACCTGACTGATGGCTGCCTGACCTGGAAATACTAATCAGGGGGGTTCTTAGTTGGCATATTAGTGCTTAGCGTTGTTTTTTCTCTAGTCCTAGCCAACTGTTGTGTGCTTTAGCCAAAAGGGAATTGCTTTGTACTTTTAAGTTGTGCTCAAACTGCTGGCAGTGTCCCTTCTCACATGGTAAAATTTTCCTGTATGTACTAAAAGGGCCTAGGAAGAGAGGGTGTCATAGTTCAGCCCCGACCAGACCAGACTACGCAGTCTCTCCCCTACTCCCCCCACCCTCTGAGAGAATAGGGGGAGAATTGGTAAACAAAAAAAAAAAAAAACAGGGAAAAAACCCCCAAAACATGTGGGTTGAGATTGAACAAAAAGTAAATTTAACAGCAATGACAAAAGAAAACAAAACAGTGATGGAATACAAATACCATATAATGCCTTACAACAAATCTCCACACCTAGTTTCTTCCAAGTAACAAGAGACGCCCTTCAGCACCCTCCTCACTTATATACTGAGCATGATGTCAGATGGGATGGAATAGCCCTTTGGCTAATTTGGGTAAATAAACCCCAGCTGTTAGCTAATTAGTTAATTATCCCAGCCTTAGGGGATACCAGCTTCAGTTCTCCACCCAGCTCAGGTGAATATTAACTCTATTCTAGCCAGAACCAGGACATTATCCACCCCTTATTCCATACCATCTACATCATGCCCAGATCCTACACTTTCCGCTTAATCATCAACTTTTTCTTCCTTTGATCTACTTGTATGCATACACACAGATATAACTCCCTTAGTCCATGGCCCATCCTTTCAAAGGGTCTGTTAAGTTTATCCAGTCCATAACTTTAGGCTCCATCTGTCATAACAGTCTCTCAGCGTAGGACAGACAATGTAGTGTTTCCTCAGGTAGTCTGCCTGGTGCGAGTGATTTAGCAAGTTCATAGTCTGCAGACTGAAGATCTGTTGGTAGGTGCTAGTAGAAAGAGCCAGTTCTGGTTGCATCACTGCTGCAATTTTTTCCTGTTTTATTAAAGTTCATTCTTTGTTGGTCTAGATGATTTTACTATAATACTTTTGACACAACATAAGTCTCTCAGGGCGTGGAGCAGGAGGAAGCAAGGAGGGACATATAACAGCTAGATAATGACATACAGTACTTTATAGTAACCAACATCAAGCACTTCAAATTATTGGCTTTTTTCACCTAAAATTAGATCTCCTCAAGGTACACATCGGACTTCCCATCCTCCTGCATTACCCACCAAGTACACCCAGGTCCTTGAGCAAAAGCAATCCCATGCATGGGTTTGCCTTTGCCCAGGGGAGAAATAACTCGGACTGCCTTCCCCAGTATATTCCTTACATGCACCACAGGAACTTTATCACCATCTACAGTATGTAGAAGTTCAGATTGGGCAGGGCCAGCTCGATTGGTGGACCCCCGAGTGTTGACTAGCCAAGTGGCTTTTGCTAAATGTTTATCCCAATTTTTGAAGGTTCCTCCACCCATTGTTTTCAGTGTAGTTTTCAGCAGCCCATTACACCTTTCAATTTTTCCAGAGGCTGGTGCATGATAGCGGATGTGGTATACCCACTCAATGCCGTGCTCTTTGGCCCCAGTGTCTATGAGGCTGTTTCGGAAGTGGGTACCATTGTCTGATTCAATTCTTTCTGGAATGCCATGTCGCCATAAGACTTGTTTCTCAAGGCCCAGGATGGTGTTTCGGGAGGTGGCATGGGGTACAGGATATGTTTCCAGCCATCCAGTGGTTGCTTCCACCATTTTAAGTACATAGTGCTTGCCTTGGCGAGTTTGTGGGAGTGTAATGTAATCAATTTGCCAGGCCTCTCCATATTTATACTTCATCCATCGTCCTCCATACCACAGAGGCTTTAACCACTTGGCTTGTTTGATTGCAGCACATATTTCACATTCAAGGATAACCTGTGCAATAGTGTCCATGGTTAAATCCACCCCTCGATCATGAGCCCATTGGTATGTTGCATCTCTTCCCTGATGGCCTGAGGTATCATAGGCCCACCGAGCTAAAAAAAGTTCACCCTTATGCTGCCAGTCCAGAACCACCTGAGCCACTTCAATTTTAGCAGCTTGATCCACTTGCTGGTTGTTTTGATGTTCTTCAGTGGCTCGACTCTTGGGTATGTGGGCATCTACGTGACGTACTTTTACAACCAGATGCTCTAACTGGGCAGCAATATCTTGCCATAAAGTGGCAGCCCAAATAGGTTTGCCCCTATGCTGCCAGTTGCTCTGCTTCCATTGCTTTAACCACCCTCATAGAGCATTTGCCACCATCCATGAGTCGGTGTAGAGATAGAACACAGGCCATTTTTCCCTTTCAGTGATGTCTAAAGCCAGCTGGATGACCTTAACCTCAGCAAACTGACTTGATTCACCTTGGCCTTCAGCAGCTTCTGCAACTTGTCGTGTAGGACTCCACACAACAGCTTTCCACTTCTGATGTTTTCCTACAATACGACAGGACCCATCAGTAAATAGGGCATACTGCTTCTCATTTTCTGGGAGGTTGTTATATGGTGGGGCAGCACGTGTCACCTTCTCCTCTGGTGGCTTTCCAAAATCTTTGCCTTCTGGCCAGTCTGTAATTACTTCTAATATGCCTGGGTGATTGGGGTTTCCTATTCGAGCCCACTGTGTGAGCAGTGCAACCCACTTGCTCAATGTAGCATCTGTTGCATGATGCACAGAGGGGACCCTTCCTTTGAACACCCAGCCCAGCACCGGCAGTCGGGGTGCCAAGAGGAGCTGCGCTTCAGTACCAATCACTTCTGAAGCAGCTTGAACTCCTTCATATACTGACAGTATTTCTTTTTCAGTTGGAGTATAGCAGGCCTCAGATCCTTTATATCCCCGGCTCCAAAACCCAAGGGGCCGACCACGGGTTTCCCCATGAATATTAACTCTATCCTAGCCAGAACCAGGACAGAGGGTTAAATATGGATGGTGAATGTAGACAACAAACATACCTTGGCCTGGAGTGGAGACATCTTGCATTCTTCAGCTTGGAAGCCAGAAGTATGAAAGCAGAATAACTGAAGCTGAGTAAATTTGTATTTTGAAAGGAAAATGTGTAACCTCTTGAGGCACTTGTGGCTGCAGTACTTGTAGAGTGGTGCTGTACCAATGCCTCCATCCATGACTGTTAAAAACTAAACAAAGAAACTCAGTAAAGGTTATGATAAAGCAGCAGTATTGTTTTACTGGAGTTAATAGGCTGTATTGGCTCCAGTATTATCTTTGTCTACTTTTTACTACACATACAGTGTACTTTCATTGCTAAGAAATATGACAACAAGGTTTCCAAGTCTGGTAACAGGGATTCTCCTTCCATAACCTGTCAGGATTGGATGCCTTCTTTGACCTACTTGTCTTTTTCTGCTTATCTTGAACAGTAACAGAATGACTATTGCAGTATTTTACTTATTTGAAAATAATTTTTGCCTGTTGGTCGCTATTTTTGTGACTGCTTCTTTATCATATTAAATGTTGTATCATTTTACATGTACCTTAAGGCCACTTCTCAAAGTCAGTGAGAGAGAGCTGGCATTAGTATAAAGGAAGTAAAATATTTTATGGTAATAACATATTTTATTTATCTAGATAGTGATGATATGGTGAAGAAAGACAGTTACATGACACTTTTTTTTTTTAAAAGAGTGTGAAGGTTTAAAAAAAAAAAAGCGCCTGCTGTAAGGTCACTTCACTGTTCTGTCATTAATACTCTTTTCATTTTTAATCCCTAAATTCCATTAAGCAGTTCAAACAAGCCTTGATGTTGTGCAAGCCCTGTTCAGCAGCAGCTGGAACAGTGCTTTGTTACCAATACTGCTCTGGTCACCAGTCTAAAACACAGCATCACATGGGCTACTATGAAGAAAATTAACTCCATCACAGTACAATAATATAAAATATTAACATTCAAAATCAGTTATTTGAAGAAGAGTAAACATAAAACTCAAGCCTATTACATAACTGTAATGCTTTGTCTTACGTTTATACTGTTAATATATAATATATATAAACTGTTGTATTTATTATTATATGTATGGAAAATATAGATGCAGTCATGTATTTTTTTTTATTCCACAGGAGTCCTGGTACTTGAAAGTAATTAGATCTCTAAGATTGACAGGATATGAGGATCTGGCCCTATTTTTATGTAATGACATATTTTACCATACTTCATGTCTCAGAATGATTTTCATATTGTGCATCTTCTGCAGATTTCTATTTCTTTATTAAATACAGACACTGACTTCAATCTCAGATCATGCTCAGTATGTTGTCAAGGAAGACCACAAACTAAACTGCTGCTTTACTTGGTACTTATGAGCTAGCTAATGCTTACAGAAAGTTCCACTTTCTTTCTGATTTTAACAGCTGCATTCTGTGTTCCCATTTGCTTCACATTGTGCAGCTAATAGAGCTTCCCCTCTTCTGAATGTTTCCATCTTAAATTTAAATGGGATTAATGCTGTGAAAAGTTCTTTTTAAATGATTAGGTTAATAATCTGGAAATTATGGCTCCCCAAATAAAGCACTACAGTTAGCACCAGTCTTAGTATTTATTGCAATTCAATGGAAACATGTCTGTATGTGCGCATGTGGTTACCAGTTTGCCAGGTCATAGTTCCCAGACACCCTGACTGCAGCCATATCTATGATTTATCTCCTCTTTATTTTACCTGGGGAGATTTAGCAAATACTGAACATGTTCTTGATTGCAGCAACAGCTGTAGATATTTCCCGGGGTCATATCACAAACTAGGTGCCTGGCATAAATCTTGGATTAATTAAAATTTGGGTCATAGCTGAGTGGCCATCTCCCATTATTGTTAATTTCCAATTCATCTGAGCTTCTGGCTTTTCTTTAAACTGTATTTAAAAAAATCAACAGATCATTATTCTGAAAGGTTCTATCTTCTATATTTTATCTTTATATTTGCTTGTATTGCAGTCAATTTTCCCCTTGAGAAACCTTGCTTTGTTGGGAAGATAGTGTGTGATTCATTACATGGGACATGATTTTCTATACTGGATATACCTAAAATTAACCACATGCCTCCATGCAAAATTGTCCCATTATCTCTGATTTTGAACTCTGCTATTAATTCCTCTTCAGCATTTGAACTGCAAATCATGTGAAAAGTACAGCCACCTCTCCTAGATAAGTAGGAATATATGTTGGGTGCATGGAAGTAGTCAGAGTTTGGAATAGACCGGAGATGTTTCAAAAGTAGGATTAACAGGTAAGAGTTAAGTACCTGTGTACATCATGCATGTCCCTTTCCTTGCACTCCAGTTCTGCATATGGATACGTACTACATCACTATGATCGCAGTCACATATACTACATTTTTACATGCTTGTCTTTCAGTAAACGTAAGAATACCTTCTCCTACATTAAATGCCCTTCCGCTGTGAAAGCAAAAAAATCAAGTGCTCTAAGAAACTACCATGAGTTTAAAGGTATGCAAGATCACATAGCTTTGTTCAGATGTATAATTCCTCAAAAATTATGTAACATCATGAGGCCCTTGAGGTGGTTTGAAAAGTATCTCCCCTTAATAAGTACCATTTGAAGGACTAAGTTTTTTGTCTGGACTTGACTTTTCCAGTAAAGACAGGAAGCATAGGTCCAATTGTGAGGTTGCCTTGATTCCACTGACTCCACTGGGGTTATATCAATGGCAAATTTGGCTCAGTGTCACTGTAACCTCTGTGGCTTTATGTGCTTTTTATTTTCATTTTTACATTGCAATTTCTGGAAGCATTTATTTAAGAAGACACATTTTTCAGGCCTAAGAATAGCCACTTTATGACACATCAGATTTCTGAAGGCGCAGATAGAACAGCTGCACTCAGAGGGATCCACTTGACATGGAGCTTCAACTCATACTGAGGGGATTAACTTTTATACATAAACCTCCCCAAATCACTCCCTTATCCATATTACCAATGTAAGCTGATCACCAATTCAGCTATATTTACCCTAGCGAAAAAGAAGACGGAGCTAAGCAATGGAAGGACTGGTAGTATGAGACAATCTTTCAGCCCTAAGGGTAACTATTCTTTTGAGGCTGATGGTTTCAGTAAGTCATTACAGTCTGAATAGCTGATTGTAGTCTAAAAGAAATTATAAGATGGGCTCAGCCTTGATGGAGTCTCATAAAAATTATACCCATTACCTAGCATGGTTAAGAAAACATGCAGAAAAGCTTTATCTTTTAATACTGAAATTTACTGAGTCTTCTGTGACTCAATATTTAATCTTTTGCTTAGCTGTGAGCACAAGAGTAGCGGTAAGGGTTATATGACTACTCCTCTGGCTACAATTAAGCACGAGCTTTTGTGTGTTGTTGGACTCGGAGCAGGTTGAAATGCATAATTTCTTCTAAAATTCATAGATTGTTCCCAAATTTTGCAGTTTTTGAGGTGTCATCATCAGTAGTAGTAGAAGCTGTTCCTGGCCTTTTGCTAGGGAATGTGCATGTGCAGAGGGACCATTTAAATCTGATACCATAAGGATGTGGAGACTGTAATTTAGGATTCCTGTTTTGCAGGGTTTTAGAGGAGTTTTATAGAAGATTACTAGTGTTTTGACTTTTTTTTTTCTTTTCATTCTAACATGTTGAAAATCCAATGAAAGCAAGCCAGTGACTGAAGTGGATATTAATGAGTACTAGTATGAAACTGGTGTGTTACCTCTGATACTTATTATAGCATAACTCCATCCCAGCCAGACCCAATACAATGACAAATCCCTATATTATTTTTAGATGTCTCATCTTCTGGAAAACTGTATGTGACTACAAGATGTAGTGATGTTAACATGGAGTTTTCCTAGAGGACATGTGTGTTCCTGAAAGGCAGAATTTGTCTACATCCTAGGAGATCCTAAGCAAAATGTTGTGGGGAACATATGCTATTTAAGAATCTCAGCCTTAGGCACCTTCAAATAAGCTTTTACTTATTTATTTATTATAAATGATTATTGACTTTATAAAAATCAAGACCTTGTAAAGCCAAACATGTTTTAGAATCATTTTAAGGAAAATTGAAACCAAATTACTCCTAGAATGAAACAGCTCAACTATACTTGGATAGCAACATCAGATATTAACTATAAAGCCACCTGTTATTCTCTCGGCATCTACACAATTCTCATTACATGATTTTTTTTTTAATATCCAACCTCAGGTAATTACTTTTTACCAATTAACGCAGCTTACATCAATTATGAAAAAGCTTATAATGAAGGATATCAGTAAAATATCCCTGAAGGTCTGACCTCAGTAAATAGGAATCATCTAGTTAGGGGCTAGAGGTAGCTATGCAAAACAAAAACCAACAACAGTAATGATAATCTTAAAACATCTGATAGAAGCAAGCCAAACTAAACAGCCAAATAAAATAACTACAATCAGCTAAATAAAATATATCAGTCTCCAAATGCTGTGTTAGACAACCAACGTGTTTATTAAACAACATACCCATAATGATATGACTTGACTCTGGAAATAGAAAAAGTCCAAGACAATGAAAATTTGAAGACACATTGACACACATTTTTTTGCTGTGAAGCCCTGCTAAAAATGTTACATTATTATTTCACATTTCGAGAAGTAATATTAACAGATGCTGTTTTGTTTTTTTTTTTGAGAAATACTCAGATGATTTAATATGACTTATTCTTCTGTGGAAAGAGTAAAGCAAATGAACATTGCATGGGCGGGATTAAACCTAAATCTTCCCAAACTTTTCACATGCTATTCTCTTCTTTAGGTCTCCTTTGTGAAAATAAGAAAGAATCTTTCTCTTTCAAGTTTTTGCTTTCTCACAGACTTCTTTGACACAGCCGAATGTTCCTCATGTTGAATCTCACTGAATGACGGAAATGCAATATATTTCAATTATAGCTGGGCTAATCTCTCTGCCAGATTTACTGGTCTGTGTAAAACTCAGATGAGAGCACTGAATGAAATTGATAAAATTAGACATCTTTGGCTGAGTTGTTCACATCTGAATTATACGTTTAGATGACAAAACTAATTTAAAGAACGGACTTTGGCGATCCCTACTTCATAGCAATATAAATGCCACCAAGAGTCAGTCCTGATGGATGACAGCATTATGAATACACAGCAAAGGGGAGACTAAGAGTCCATTTCTAAATTAGATTTATAAATTCAACTATATGAGAGCAAACTATGTAGCTGGCACCACATCAGGAAATGGTCCACATTAGAAAAACAAAAAAAAAAAGGAAAGAAAAAAAAATGTGGTCATGACATTTCTCCCCTGTATTAAATTATCACATATATTTCACTCCCCATCTTTCACTTTTGTTTCCATGACCAAAGCCTCATGGCTGAAGTATTGTAAAAGTAACTGCCTCTCCAGAGGCAACTACTGTTCGTTACAGGAAACAGGCTTGTCTTAATGCAATAAATGCATTCGTATTTAAACAAAAATAGAGATACTTTTATTCTCAAACCAAGTGACAGAACATATTTTATTAGTGTGGTACTAAACAGTGAAACAGTATGAAGATGTAGAAGTGTAGACAGGCTTGACCAGCAAGAATGAAAACGTAATAATTCTGTTCTTCTTGGCCAGCTGAATATGTTATTACAGCAGCAGGGTGTAGCATTTACTATAGGTATTGACTGAGAGGCCATTCACTGGGCTCATCGGCATAAGTAGCTCTATGATTCCTTACCTTGTGTTTAGATTAATATGAAGCACTTTCTGTGATGAAGATGCCTATGTCAGGTTTGTTACTATTAATTTAAGTCCCAGTGAAGTCTCTGTTTGGATTAACTTTGTTCAGAAAATTAGTTTAAAAGCCTATGAAAATTAACTACCACTTCCTTCATATACAAAAAAGCTGTACGGCCACCTCAGCTCAGTGCTCCACCCAGGTTAAAGAGCCCTACTACTGACACTCAGGTGGTGTGTCCTGGGTTGAGCATGTCACAGTTCTGGATGTCCTTCTCACACTGCTGAATTCAGAGTTCACTCATATCTCTGTAAAGAAGCACTGCATTGCACTGTCTAAGTGTATCCCAGATGCTTCTGTTAACTAAGCAGCTGTCTCTCTGATGTGACAGTCTCTGAAGAGAGGTAAGAGGTGTTCCTGCACCTTTACAAATGTGGGTAGTCTGGAGTTCTGTTATGTTGATGGAAAGGTTGCCCCATCATCTTGTCCTTCTGGGTGTCTGTCTTCTATAATGGTGGTATCATTCTGTGTCTAGAAATACAACTTTTCTGTCTCCTTACTAGGAAGCTGATCTCCCCAGTGGTTTGGGCTCTCATATCAGTCCAGAATTGTGAAATATAAAGCATTGGTAGTCTTTACTGACCTTAACTGCGACAATGCTATGCAATATTGCTAGAAAATAGGACACGTGATAAGTGAAAAGAGAGTAAAAATAGAAAAGCCTGCTGTTGAAGAAAAAGACACAGTCTAGAAAACAAATAATTTGTCTTACTGTAGCTGAAGAAATGTGAGGTGAGAAAAGAATTGAGGGTTGCTTGATATTGTTAATACAGAGATTTCCTGACTTTCAGGAATTAATTTTCCAACACTAATGCTGGTGTAGTTTTCCATAAATGGGAGAAGAAATTCTAGTTTGCATGCTATGTTTATTCCATCAATGTTTTCTATATGAACTAGATATTACAGTAGAAAGACACAAAATATTCTCAGTAAGTTTCATGGACACTTGTGACAGAAGAAAAATACGAGATATTCATCATTCCTGGTTTCACTTTTACTTTGGGGGTGTATGTGCTGCCTTCTAAATCCTTCTGTCCTTAGTGTTCTGACTAATTTCTGTCTGCCTCATCCCTATATCCATCCCCCCATCAGACTTCTGCTTTTGTACTTTTCTTATTTGCTGACAGAGGTTCAATTCTGGGAGTCAGAACACAGGTTCAATTTTAGATGCTGTGGAAACTTCAGCTTGGCAAAGAAAACTGAATTCCAAACTTGGCAAGCAATGAAGGAGCAAATTATTTTCAAACATTTTGGTTTAAAATGTAAATGTTGTTGCAATTTTAAAATCTTAAAAGATTCTTAAAAGTCTTTTTAAAAAGCTTTGAATTTCACTCTAAAATTTTATGTAAATCTTGTCAGTTCTTTGGATCTCCATTTCCCACACATAGCTTTCACTAGATCTATTAAAGGGAAAGGTAAAAAATGAAGACATGCAAATTTTAATAGGAGAAGTAGTTCCTAGTAACTCCTTTTAACACATTACTATTACTCAGACACGTTCAGGTGGTGTTTTTTTTTTGTTTTTTGTTTTTTTTTGTGTTTTTGTTTTGTTTTTTTTTTTTTTTTTTTTTTTTTCAGTTGTAGCTTTTTTCAACCTGTGTACGATAGGGTAAAGTTTTTATACTCTTCATGTATAGTGTTTTTCATTGGAGGAATAGGAGACAGAATGCAAAGAAGAAAAAGAAATGTAAGAAAGTAGAAAGAGCAATGGTGTGACTGGAATATAAATCAGTACTTTGGCTGAGGATCTGAACCTGATAACTTTTCTGAATATAAGTACAAACCCCAGGCTAATAATGCTTCAGTATTTCAAAAGTTGAGCAGATATACAATAACAAAACCAGGTTTTTGAAATTGAAACACTTGCCTGGTTTTGATTTGTTATTCCCGTATAAACACAGAACATAAACTACTTCCCATTGGTACCATTTTTACTGCATGGTATGAGCTGTATAATTTGGGAGCATGAAATGTGAATCAGGCTATTTTTATAAAAGAAACAATGAGCTAAAACCATATTTACTGCAGAATAAGAGTTCCCTTTTCCTGTTCTGCAGTCATACATCCAAAATGAACTCCCCCCGCCCCCCCCCATATTATAAAGCGGGACTTCTCTCCAACAGTTTTGGACAGGTTAGACTTTTGTTTGAAGGGATAAAGTTAAAATCCAACATGATATGTCATGACTTATTTAGGCATCTTATCATCATCCTGTTTTGTATGACTTTTTGTACTACTATATTTGCCCTGTCGCGGACCTGTAATAAAATACTCAAGCTTGTTCTCAAGATCATAGACTAGAGGGAAGGGGAGCATATCCTTGGGCTTATCTCTACTCTGTTTCATACTACTGACCACAGAGGTAAAACAATGCTCTTAAAAAACCTCTATATTACTGTAGGTATAGGTCTGTGCAATGCCTGTTCCAAAACTGGAACCCGAACTGTTCTAATTTTGTCCAGCTCTCAATGTTCCGCAGCAACACATAAAGTCTTTTTGACCTATAGCACCTAAAGGTGTTGCTTCCCTAGTGTGTTGCGCTCAGGCAAGTAGGAAGGATTAAGCAATGCAGAGTTTAAGTTGAAAGAACTATTGGGAATTGTTAATGCAAAATAGAATTGTGGAAATAAGGAGGAGATATCTGAAATGGAGCTAACACCGTGGTTATATTTTTGGTTACCTGGATGGTAATGGAGACACCACTGTATCTAAGAGATCATGTAAGGCTCCAGGACAAAAAATTAGTTCCTAGAGTTCAGTGAAGTCTTCTCAGAGGCTGTATTTTGTCATTAGGAAGCAGAGGAGAGATAGGCATGCATTGCTGCAGCCTTGGATCTGGCAAGTGAGAGGTCTATCCAGGGAAGGGCCTGGGGGTAATGAAGCTTCTGCTGGGGTCAGACACTTGATTCAGAACCATAGGACTCAATTACCTTCAGTATATTTGCAAAAGGAAAGGCAGATGATGCGGCAGAGTGTACCCTCATCAAGTTTTGTGATATCAGAAAACTGAAAGGAGTGGCTGCCAGGCCAGTGGGTCATGCTGCCATCGAGAGGGACTTCCACAGGCTGGAGAAATGGGCCAACAGGAACCTCATGCAGTTCGACAAGGAGAAGAGTAAAGTCCCGCACTTGGGGAGGAACAACCCCGTGCACCAGTACCTGCGAGCCACCAGCCAGCTGGAAAGCAGCTTGGCAGAAAAGGACCTGGGAGTCATGCTAGTGGACACCAAGTTGACTGTAAGCCAGTAGTGCCTTTTTCTTGATCCCATCATAGTACTTTCTGGTCACACACATAAATATCCATTAAGCTAAGGAGAGATAGAGGAAGGGAGAATGATTGATTCCATACTGTTGTTATTAGTGAGTTCACCTGACAGATGGGAGCTGTCAGTTTAACTACCTGCTCCAATAAATATTTGTGCAAAATGGAAGTGCTCCAACAGGAGAGATTAAGAAAGACCCAGCCTGTTGTTCACATAATTTATCTAAGAGTTCTATTAATACGTACATAGCTGGTTTTTCTATAGGTTGTGTTTGCTTTAGGCTTCTTATGTAATCATGACTGAATATTTGGTCTTGCTGGAGAGGTCTAATCTTAGGCAAAAGAATGTCTAACCAGTCAGTCTTGACAGGATTTTCAGAAGTGTTGCCTGGGCTGCTCATTAGACACATGGCAATTCTAGCATGCTAGATATGAATGTGGCTTCATATTTTCAAACCAGTGGCAATGTAAGTCTTCCTGGGAATTCTGAGCAGTCAGTAAGACTTACATGGTGAACTTGCATATTAAAATACAAGTATCTAAATGCTCACCAATTTATGGCTAAAGTGACGTCATAGCTAACATTAAAAAAAGGACTGGTGGGAGGAAAGTTCTTGCTATTTAATATAGTGTTTTACTGTGAAGTCAGATGGGCAGCAGAGCACAGGCCATGGCTAGACAGGAATGAAGTGGGGAAAAGGTGTAAAGTTCTCTTTCAGCCACAACTAAGGTTTAGCTATACGTAGTGATACTGTATTTAAATATGACAGAGTTCAGTTCTTTCTCCAATGAACTCTCTGAGGGTGTCTCAGGAACCAGAGTAAGTCTGTGGAATAGTCTTAAAGAAAATGGGCAGCTAAGAAGTGCTGAGAACGCTGTCCTCAAGTGATATGATGATGTACATAGTCTATACCACTACAATATACAAAAATACCTGGAGGTGTCTAGTTTATCAGCAGTTTACTATGCCTGGTATCCCACGCAGTGCAGAGCATTGTTATCATTCTGTTATCCTATGCATTGCATTTTTTTTTAGTAATTTTAAGTAAATGCATCATCTGTTTTTGTAACTATTCCTCCTTACAGAGAAATGTATAATATCATTCAAAGACATTGCATATAATTTTGTGCTTTCTCTTTCTGCCAGTTTTATTATCTCAATTATCTAATAACACTGTTCCCAGAGCTGAAGATGCTAAAGCAGAAAGAGATGTCTTGGCATGATGAGATATTATTATAGATTGACGTTTTTATTGCTGCTAAATAAATAAAAGCAAGTATTGAAAATGAGATGATTGCTCTGTCACTCACTGAGTTCAGTAGACTTGGCTATAAGTTCATTTACTGGTTCTCTGAACAGGTATCCACTCCCAAAAATTAGGTCTTCTGCTGATGTCTACTTACACTAACGCAACACAGTTTGAACTGAACAGGGAATGTCACCTGTGTGCACCTGGAAAAGTCAAAGGCCACAAGTCACTTGATATTTTTCCACTAGCAGTTATAACAAAGATCCATTAACTGGATTTGTATAAGTTTATGTGCAAGTAAAAATGAAGGTGCAAGAGTGAGGACAGAAAGCCTAAATGGTCTGACTAGATTAAAAAACATACCAAATTCTTCTAGGCTTTCCTTTCTCCCTCTAGTGCAAGATGAGGTTACCTCAGTTGGTTTGGAGGAAGTACTGTTGAAATCACAGCTGTTTTTCTGAACTAGCAGTTAAAAATCATCATATAGCAAATTAGCTCCCCATGTTTAGATTGATGGGTGGTGTCTTGTGCTCTTTCTCTGTTTCCCTAGTTCTCTACCCAGAAGTCTCTGCTTTTGTTCTCATTCTTTCCTCTTCCTCTCTCTCCTATCACCTTTGCTCTTGCCCTCACCCTTCTCATTTCTGGAAAACCTCCTACTGGAGTGACAATAAGAAGCCACAAAACCCTGACATTTTGGGACTCTCTTGATTCCTTCTCACCGATGGAATACTTGACCTGGAGTTGAATGGTTGTGTGATGATGAGCAAGCACTATATTCAAGTAAATTTTACAAGTAATAAATAACTCTAAGATAAATGTGCTTGAGGAAAACAGAAGGAGCAAGTCTTCAAGGTTGTTAATCTGACACCTTTACAGAAGGCGGCAAGTAAGTGGTGAAATACAACAACAGTTGTCATAACTGTATTCACAAACTGGGAAGTGCATGAGCCTGTCAATGCACTCTATCTTCTAAACTCATTAGCACTGGATTCTTGTTTTTAGTTACTGCTTAGAATAGAATGAGAATCTTGTTTAGGACTGAAATCACCAATGTCTCTATAAAACAGATATGGAGAAGGAATTCCTTCCCTAACAAATATGTCACAGTTCCAGGGGGAAGGGCCATCTGCAGAAAATAGCTCAGGTGTTTTGTTCATCTAGTCTTATGCCTTTTCTCTGCATAGTGACAAGGCGTCCTGTTCATGTCAAATATACTGAGAATTTTGTGAAGCAGACACATATTTGTCCTCTGAATGAGGCAAATATCCTCAACTCATCCACTTATTATTAATCAGTACTTGCATTAGTTCAGTGACCTACATTGCTTTTTTTGTTAACATGAAACTTCCAATTACTTAGTCTGAAAAAGAATTCCCTTTAAACCTTGTACATCCTCCAAACACATCCCTTTAACTATACTGATTTCCAAGATATGAAAGAAACAAACATTAGACAGATAATTAAAATAATATTAGCCACTTGTTTGGCACTGGCCTTTTCTTTTTTTTTTTTTTTTTTTTTTTTTTTTTTTTTTTTTTTTTTTACTTTTCATATATTCTTTTTCATACTAATAAACCCTGGCTTCTAAAATCACTATGATATTGTTGAAAACTTGCAATTCACAAAGCACAGAGAGTCACCTAAACTTTGGACTGTGATATTATCTTCACCAAGTAATTCAAATGAGGGAAAATGTATACGTTTTTAAATTTCTCCTGCCAAACTCAAAAGTGCTGGCAGTTGAAGGACAGAGAAAGGGGGACTGCAGTGGATGCAGCTGGCACCTGAATCACTGTCCTGAATACTCTACACAAAAATCATATCAGTATGTTTCTAGCATGTTGTACTCAGTGACTTTTCCTGTTTTGAGTATGGGCTCTCTGGAGCGTCTGCTAGCTGGTACTGCAGGGAACACAACTTAGGCAAAAACTGTTTGAAGTAAAGCCTGGCTCAGCTGCCTTGATCTGTGCCTGGGTCTCCAGGGATAATTTAATCCAAATTTGCACTTGAGTGTCTGAACTCAATGTTCATTCACATGTGAAAATCTCTAGATTGCTTACAATTTTCCATACAAAACTTAAATCATGTCCTCTAAACTCCCCAGGAGTTCCAGATATCTGCTGATCCTCTACAGTCATCCAACCTACAGCTCTGGATTTAAGACTGTGAAAGTTACTTTTTTTTTTTCTCCATAGAGGACAAGGACTCTCAGAATTTTCTGTGTTGGGCATGCTAATAATGATGGTTCATTGGGTACAGGTTCATCACTGTACGCTTTAGCTGGGTGTAGAGTTCAGCCTTAGAAAATCACTTGTCACATGGATGGGCTTAGAAGCCATGAAAAGCCTGGGTGCATGCATGTAGTATATATGGAAAAAAGTGACAGCTTGAGGGCTGCATGACATGGCCTAGTAGTTTTTATTTCAAGCAGAGGCTTGAACCCTGAATGTGAGCACCTAAACTTCTAGTTACATGGATTCAGCCTGACACTCTTGTGTGGTCATGAGTGAAGATGAGAGAAAGCTAATGAAGAAAACTCAGAGCTACCCCTATGTTTGGTCTGGTGCACCCACACCTAGTCTGCACCAACTAGCATACACTTGAAGTGCTCTTATGACCCTGCTGCAGAGCTGACAGAGCCTTCACAGGAAGGCTTGGTGCTGCATGCTACAGGGACAGCTGGTGTCTGTAAGCCACTTGAATCTAAGGTCTGTGATAGACCAGGCTACAGGTCTATCTTATCCCTATGAGCCAGATACAGATCTTAGGTCACTCCTGGGCTCAGCTGGTTCTCATCAACCCAGCAAAGCTTTGAATTACCATGTGCAGGAACCTATCCAATGACCTTCAGCCATCATATCTTTGGCAAGCCTTTGTAAAGTGTGTGGCCCAAAAGCTAAGTGTCCTCTGGCACTATACAAAAAAATTGCAGAAATAAAGTGCATGTCCTGAAGTCCGTGGTGTATTAGGTACTGGATCAAGATCTGATGAATAAGAAATTTCTTGGTTTTAAAATCAATGTATATTTCATTGGCAGCTGACTTAGCTCTTTTAAATTAGTCAAATGTATTTTTGTCTTCTATCCCGGACCATTTGAAACCTAATAGCCGCTTCTTTGCAGTTTTTAAAGTGCCACAGTCAACTTATCACAAAAAGACCTTGTATTAAGCTCAACAGATATGATGACTGAATTACTCTGTCAGGTTCCACATTGGGGTCTGGCGAAACCCTGAAGTCTTTATTTAAAGAAACTCCCCACTGATCTCATAGTTTTTCTTGGAAAGGGACTCATGGATTTGGCACTGGTTACATAATATAGAAAGTGGAACTTTACAGAGACTGTAATAAGGAAGCCCCACCTCCTGATGCCAAGTATCAGACTCAGCTGAAACATCACCTTAACAGACTGTTCAGCAACCTTTCCTCTCACTAGAGGGGAACATACTGTGAGCATGAGTGATGAGTGTATGAGTGTTTTCATGCTCACCATTATTTTTCCTGTTTGTGCTATTAAGTCCAATTACAAGACTTACGGGTTTACCTACAGTTAAATGTTACTTCACCTGATCCTTCAAACTGTCTGCTTCACAATGATTTTGTGTAAATTATATGTGCAATCTCAAGAGATTTTTCTCAGTAAAATGATTTTTAATTGAACAAACTAGTGAAAAAAACCCAACCCAAACGAAACAGGGAAGCTCAATTAATCCCAAGAGTGGCCTAACTCCAGTGTCCTCCTCTTCACTGTACAGAAGTGGCCCACAGCAATGCAGAACCAGGTGTTTTAGAAGAAGCCATAGAAGCAGTTGAAAGTGTTCCAGATGTAGAGGAGTAAAGCACACCTCCATCACTGGGGGCTTATAATCTTGTGTGTTTCTTTAGATGATGGCCTCCATTCTCCTCTTTTATGCTACAGCATAATTCTATGGAATAATTACTACAGTAGTGACTCTGGGTTGAAACCTCAGCTTTTGTTTTTTTATCCCTCCGTGATTTTTCCCACATAATAGCAAGAAAGTAGTCAGAAAATTATCTTTAAAGGATGATTGAATATTCTCCTACTCTGAGTTCCCATGGAGGCACAGAGCCAGAGAAGCATGCATGGACAGGGTCGATTAAGGATAGATATGAGGTGTCCTATTTGATTGCTACAGTCAGTGTAATTTAGATCAGCTATAATGGCTTTTTCAGTGAAACTGAAGGAAAAGTAGCTTTGAATCACTTCCCTTTCATAGTTTCCTTCTTATCTGTGCTAAATATGACCTCAGCATAAACTGTGACTTTGCATATGATAACTCTACATTTTCTACAGAGACTCTGAATGCCTTACAGCAATAAACTTTTTGATACAAGAACAAACAAATGAGTTAACTGCTTGAATAATTGAATCAGTCACCAACTCCAAACTGTTACAAGAGGTTTGTTTTTCCAGAAAAAAAGTCTATGCAAAGAAATGTTTTGTTGTGTAATATGTTTCTGCTTTGCTAGGGAAAAAAAAAAATGAAAAAAACCCAACCACCTCCTTACTCCTGTCCTTTGGTCAGTTGTCCTTGCAGAGAGATGTAAAAGTCATCCTGAAGCTGATTGTTTCCCCTTAAAAAAAAAAATATGGCAGTGGCACCTTTGCAGAAATGTCTCCATGTTGTTGTTGTTCTTTGAACAACTCTTTCATTCATGCTTTCCTGCTTTTCCCTCTGTTCTGCAGAGTTTTCAAAGCATCATTGTGCTTAAACTTTAAAAAATATTTCAGCTTACTGCAAAACCTCAAGGCATTGGCACAGTTCCAAAGCATTTAGGACTTCTCCCCCTTTAAAAAGGGAAAGAGGAAAGAGAGGATGTAAGAGAGAGGAGGCAGGGAGGAACAACTTGTAATGAATTCCACACCTGCACGGCATTTTATGTATTAGAGGTCTCTGGAGTTTTTCAGGTCTGGAGATTATAATGTACCAATTAAAGCAGGCATTGTAGTAGCACTCATTATCTTAGCAGATCTCTATCAACTGTAATTGACAGAAAATGTTTAATTTGAGACATTTAGTAAAATAATGTCTGGAACAGTTGCACTAAGTAGAGGGGAAAGAAACCATGGTTGGGGTCATATTACCTTTAGAAAGATGAAATAAATAATGATGCAGTGGAAATTTCCATTTCCAAGGGAAAACAACAGCATAGATGTGGTTCTTGCAGTAGGAACTAATTTGTGGGGCTGATGTATTAATAAAAGGATTAATTGCCAAGTTTCTTGAGTCTGGCTTCTAATAAGTCATTTGTGATTTTACTTCATCTGCTAACCACAGCTGCTTTCACTTTATTTCTCAGTAAATGCTTTACAAAAAGAAAAACAATCCTGGAAACACTGACAGAAGGAGCTAAGGAGAAAGATTTCCTGAAGCAATATTTATTTTAAAGCTGAATATTAGTCATATCAAAGTGTCAGCAGACACTCTAAAGTACTCCAGCTGGGGTCACTCTATTAACAGCAGTGGAGATTTGGGGTCAATTACACCATGTCAAGGGGAAATACAGTCCTTTATGTAAAACTATTCCTTTTTCCAGGTAGTGGATTTCAATGACAGAAGAAAAACTTATCTGCTTCTATGACTGCATCGTATGCCACTATAATTCCCATTTTTCATTTATTTATCTATGACCTGTAAAGAAAGAAGTGCTATTACCACATTCTTGTTAGTGTAAATAGACCACAGAGCTGCAACTAGGTCATTAGATTTGTACTTATTCATAAAATAGACCACAGCATTGGCTAAGTTAGGTTTTTTTTGCAGCTGATATTATTTACTTTTGGAAACTCTTGTCCAGTGTGTCAGAAAAGCTAGGGATATCTGCACAGCTACGGTTGAGCACCAAGTCACAGGGACTGAAAGAGTTAATAGATTCCAGTCACTCCTGAGTGGATAAACAGGAAAAAAGAGTAGTGAAATGGAGGAAAGCTGGAATTCAGGCTGAAAGGTGAGAGTTTACAAATCAGAAATTCAGACAATTTTATGTAAAAATCTTAAAGACAAACTATCAAGGAAATAGCAAAGCTCTGATACCCTCTCCACCCGACACGTTTTAATTCTAAGAATGCTATTGTATGAAGTTTGGTAAGCTGCCACATTAAATGAACAAATATTATTATCTAGGAGTGGTTTTCTTTCAACCATTCTTGCAGATTATCTCACAATCTCATTTTGCCAGATCATTCTGGATATAAAAAGACCTGTGGCACATATATTCAGAAAACGTACAACAATGATAATGACAACAAAAAGCACTTCTTAGATGTTACATAGCATTAGGAGAATAAGGATAATGTGGAACATGTAGTCTAAAATTTGAAAGTCACTAGAGCAGTTTGTTGTTTAAATCCTTTCACAAATATATTTCTCAATGGGAGTGTAATAAGACTAATTCACACATCATAAATTATACTTATGCTCCTCAGAAAAGTACACACTATGTGTGCTCTAGTGGAGAGTGAATCTTCCATTGAGAAAATTTAATAATTTACAGTGCACTAAGGAAAACAAATCTGTACACTATCCTCCACAGATCCACTGGAATGACTTTCTGCTGATTTACTTCATATATCCTGGTTAAAGCAAGTGACTGCAGTAACCTGGAAATTCTCCTATGTAAGAAACAACCACTATGTTTTAGCCATTTTGTTTACCTACCTCTAATTCATGGAATACTGAGAAGTCATTGAGAAAAAAACACATACCAATCTTAGGACAAGAGATGAGCATCCAACTCATTGATGTGATACTGAAAAACCCATTTTATGTTTCTACCTTTCGGGAAAACATGGGAGAGAAGAATAGGAAACAATGTGAAAGAGAGTCTCAGGACCGATAGCGTATAGTCTGACTCATAAAACATAGCAAGGAAAAAAGGGCAATTTTTTCACAGATATGAAAAAAGAGCTGGCCCTTGGCAGAGATATGCAATTATTGACTAAGAAGAGATTATATGGATAAGTACATACCTACAGAAAACTCAGAGAGGAAGTAAAACTGTTAAAGAAATGCCAGTAATTGCGTGAAAAGTAAAATTCCACAATAGCATGCTTGTCAGGATTGCTTCTAGACATTAGTGCTGGATGGAAGTAAAGAGTTGGATCAAAAGTGAGTAGGATTCTCAGTGAGCCTTTTAAAAATTTTTCTTTTTATTTTACAGCTAATTTGCATCTTGTCCCCACTGTTCTAACTTGTATGGTCAGTTTCTTCTATTTTTCTCTATTTTAATCTTTACTTGAGTAGCTTCTGGCCCCTTTAGAAGGAGAGATAAAAATGGGTACAGCTTCATGCTTTTTTCTTTCTCTGTAAGCTCTGGCATCAATAATTTCCAAGGTATGCAATCAGCCAAACATGTATGATAGATACAGTTTCTGCTACTGCAGATGCTTCCCAAACTGATCTCCTGTGTAAGTTTATTTCTACATTTCTCCTGACTACTATATGTAGTAGATCTTGTTTGACAGTCATCAGTTTATGGTACAGACCAAAATTATTTCTGAAAATCAAAATGTCATGTTCAGTTCTTCTAATTAATTCTTCTATGTGTTAGTATGGGTGTTTCCCTCTTTCTGAGTGATGTGTTGCAATATCCAGAAGCTTAGTATAAATCTCCAAGGTAAGATCACAGATCAGCTGGTGAGAACTTCTTAAATGTTTTACTTTCTCTCTGACTCTACTTCCGTTATCAATACTACTTTACTTCATATATAAAGAAAAGAATGCATTTTCATAGAAGTGGAAATAGCAAGATAAATGTACTTGGAGAACTCTAAAAGCATGTGGAAGTACAGAATTTGTTTTTCCATAAAGTACTTATTGTCCATTTTCAGATCGAAATATTTGTGTTCTTGAATAATTCAGAAAACATCATTTAGGGGAAGAGGTGAGATGAAATTCATGGGGCAAGAGAAAGCTCATTCATGCACGATCCCTGCTGATCTTGGAAGCTGATGCCAGAGTTCCTGGCTGCAGAAGACAGGCCTGCCCCACGCAGGTGCCCGTTGCCAGGATTGGTTATCCTGGGCATAGTTGCTCAATTCACCAGCTGTTTGGGGTCCGGATGATCTCTGTAGCCATATGAGCTTTGCCAGGATTTGCCTAATTTAGTAGTCAGTAATTAGTTATGATGACTTTGTCCAGCATTTCATGTGGTGAGGAAGTGTGAATTCAGAAGAGAGAATAGAGCATTGTGAATCCTGGAACTTTCACTGTGTTTGATATTTTGTTTTCTGAAGAACGGAATCCTTGCAGCCTATACTGAACAGTTACACTGATAATATATAAAAAAAGAACGTGCCAGTTTGGCTCTAGAGTTGAGAAAATAGTTGATCTGTGGTGGAGGCATAGTCTAAAAACATTTTGTGAATATATAACAGGAGTACCTGCTTAGATTTTAAAAATAATTTTATGAGGCAAACCTGCATTTGCTATGACCCTTCCATAGTCTCTTTACCATGATGAAAATTCACATTTCTGTTTTTCTTTACAATATTGTAGGAAACAGCCTGTACCCACAAAAAGCAAGTGCATGTGATCTAGGTGAAACCAGACATAGAACTTAAAGGCCAAATGAGTACATATAACTTGTGTCAGCAGTATTCTCAATTACATGAACCAGATTTAGGCAGCTGGCTGCATCTCTATAGATAATAGCATTAAAATGCTTAGATTTCTGAACAATCAACACCTTATTTAACAACATTAACAGTTTGTGGCTCCACTTTAGGCTGTTGACTTTGAAAATGACCTTTCAAGCTCAATATGATTGATTTCAATGGTATTGTTACATTAATACTGGTGATATTATGTTTTCTGCAAGGTTCTATAATAACATATATTCCAGTGGAAGACTGGGAACTTAAAGTTAGCAAGTGTAAGTATATAATAATGCAATCTTTTAATATATTAGTAACAACTTGGTTATAAGGAGACTTTATGAGCAGAAAGAAATAAGGATCTCAGTCTTCTATGCAGCAGTGAATGACACAATATAGAAACAGGAACTTCTCTTAAAAAAAATCCAGGCCTTGATACTCCTGTCTTTCTTTCAAATCAGTTCTTTAACTTAGGATTGTCTGTGCCTGGACCTGATAAGTAACCGCTATAACTTACTACATTAAACATAATTAGTTTTATCTACTGAAAGAATGTATTCCAAATTAAATACTCTTTCTCAGCATTGTTGCCTGGCATTTTTTTTTTCTGGTAGCATGAGACTTACTGCTATTCAGCCAATGAGAAATATTATATGTTAGTATTTTTCCCACCCTGATAGCTTTAAGATTTTTACAAGAGAAAGCAACCCAGGGCTTACAGATTTGAAACTGGTAAGTTATTGAGCGTGGGAATATTAAGCTCCACTGATGCTCATAGTCCCAGCCTTTTGGTCTGAGTTCTTTTTCCCCCTAACTTATTTAAAAATGAAAATATTTTCACATGGTTTATGCCAAATCATTCATTATCAGAAAATAAATGATTTCATCACTTACTAAATACTATAATTTTAGGGTTGTGCCACTTAGTTTAATTAGGTTTTATACTAACTTCCTGTTATTTGCATGGTGAAAGCTTGACTTGAGATATCTTTGGATGAATTGCTTCTAGACACAATTGTTTGTAAGAATTACTTTATACAAAGAATAGAAAAACACTGTAGCTCATGAAACTTTCTCATAATACCCACTTCTGCAAGGAGAGGGAAGATGATGACACACCTCTTTACAAACATAATCAAGGTTGAAAGGAAACTGCTTTGCCAAAAGTTTCCAATAGATTTAGTCGCAAGAGAAATTTCACACCTTCTGGTTTCTGAAAAAAACCTAACAGACTTATGTTACTGAAAATCACAAACTGATGGTAATGTCTACAGGAATGCAACTATTCCAAAACTTTTCGCACATATCCCTAAATTTACAAGAAGGAGAGAGACAGAGCGTGCCTTCTGACGTGTGAAAGTGAGAGAAGAGGACTCTCTGCAGTGGTGATGGTCTCCTCCTACAGAAGTAGCTGCAAGTAGCAAATACATTGGTTTATTTTAGTCCAGAAACTTCCTCCTTGATTGTGGAGTACCTGAATGGAGCAGGATCCAGATTCTGTGAATAACCACTAGTTACAAGGCTAGTAACAGCAGCAGCAGACTCGATAATTACCTAATTTTCTTGTATCTCATTGCATAGGGTTGTGGAGGGCTAAAAGGCGCTTATTACATTGAAGAATTTAGACACTTGAAGTGGGTTTTCTGGTACTGAATACTCTTGATCAGCTGCCCCTTCAGCCTGGGAATATCTGTACTTAAATGCCTCAGGCACCTAGACTTCTGTTTCTTCTCCTGTGCAGGGCCAGTGCAGTGCAGGGTAGGTTGACATCTCACTGGCCTGGTCTGGATCCCCCAGATAGATTCTCTTAAGCAACCTATTGAAAGCTAATGCAAATGAACAGGATAGGGCACTGCACAAAACTGATTTGTGGCTACCCCTTTTTGGAAGTGTATCCACAGAGAGAAGGGAAGTTTAGAGTTCCTTTGTCTTCAGCGGTTAGCGCACCTCTGTATGAAACCAGAGATCCCCATTTCCTCTGTAGCCTGCCTGAATTTAAACTCTTATGTTCCATAAACTCCATATATTCCTGACTGCCTGTGTTTTGGTTACTTTGCATTATCTGGGATGAGGGACTGAAGGCAGAAAGAGCAATATCCGTCACACTCCCCAGTGCAGCAGTGCCACAGACAAAGAGGAAAAGCTTTATGGTTCAAGATCATCCAGGAAGATACTTGCTAAGTGTATACATATTTTTAAGTGTTTAGATTTTAACAATACTACAAAAAAAGTGGATGTTCTTCTCTAGGAGTAGGTACATAGCAATTGAGATTTCTGTATTTTAGAAATAAAAAGTGTAGATCCTCAGACATACTTAGACGATCATGATGATCTCATGGTAAAATCAATAGCACTTCATGCTTTTGAATTTTGTCCCAGTCTCTTTATATTTATTTTTTTTTCCCCTATCTGGTTGACAGTGCTTAAGACACCAGTTGGAGATCTTCTTTATTCATTGTTTAGTAACTACACTTGCCAAATACAGTAACAAATGAGAAGATGCCTTTTGTTTGCATTAAGCTCAGTGCTTGATGAGTTCAGACAAGCAGCACCAATTATTTTGGCAGATATATTCAGAAATCAAAATGATCACAAAAAATAAATTTGAACGTAATGTGTTGAAATTTAGCATAGACAAGTGTATAATACCTAAAAACCCCACCAAATCAAACAAACAAAATGTGGAATATCTAAGTAGGCAGCCATCTATTAGCAAATATCATGTGCTTTTCACACTAAATACACACACAAGATATTTTTGTGGAAAAGTCATCCCTTAGTTGATCCTACCAGAAGTATCCTATGCATAATATTCAGAAAAATTACTTGGCTTCACTCTAGTTCTGCTTACAGCAGTCAAATCAGTAGCATCAGTTATTAAAATTAATTAGAAGGAGATTGTTAGTAAATATTAGTATTACAGGAGACAAAATGTCATTTGTCTCTGGTATAAACTTTCACCTTCTCTATGAGAAAACTCCAAAATATTATGACTGATTACTAAATAAATTAAGTGACTCTATCATAGATAGGACTCGATGACCTCTTGAGGCCTCTTTCAGCCCTACATATCAGTGATGCTAGGGTGTCTTAGTTTTGGTTCCAAGTGAGACTCTATAAGACCCTATGCCATGATAAGCCTATTTTCTAGATTTTGGAAAGGAAGTTAATAGGTTATTGAGATATTAGCCAGACATATAATAAGAAAACCAGGTATTAGTCAGGCTAAATATTTCTGGAAAAGTAATTGCACAAGAGATGAAGGCAGCATTCAATGTTTGGCAAGGAAGCAATATGTTCCAGTTATCTCAGTAAGTCAATCATGCTTCATACATCAGAAGGTATAAGTCCCTTAAAGGGTCCTGCCAATCTAAAAGAGTGGAAAATTCCTTTCTCAAGCAGAGGAGAAAGGTATGTCTGACACGTAGCCGTAGTTGGTGGAGTCTATCTATCATCTCAGAGCACAGACACGGCCAAGGCTGATATGTGCCTTAGAGGAAACCAGAGAAAAAATCCAATCCCAGAGATCAAACTGTCCATCAAAGACAAATCCCTTCTGACCTCTATAGATTACTAAATGAAACCTTGAAGTATGAAATGTGATTAAATTATTTATCGTAATATAGAACTGCAACTGTTAAAGTAATGTTACACTTTTTTGAGTAAAAATTATGTAAGAAATTATGTGGTTAGCACTATCTAATCCAATTGTGATTCCCAGTGTTAGTTCAGATATAAATGCAGGTATCAAGGCCACTTCAACTGTAAACTGGATTTAGATATAGCTCTCTTCAGTCCATTTTTAGTAAAAATTGCATTTTTTTTCTCCGTATGAAAAAGGGAGAAAACAAATGAGATTGCTGTGAATTTGATCCTCTTACCTACCCACTTTCTAAGCAGTGACACTAAACATTTTGAGGTTTTATATTCTACACATTACTCACAGTTTATCTAAGCACTATAGAGTACACTTAACTAAAACAAATGTTTGCATAAATTAATCTAGTCCTAAGTCACCATGATTTTCCGAGTTTCTCCACAAATCTGATTGCTCCTACAAAGCATTAGAAAATGTTCCTTCTGCAATCATTCAGAGTGGCGATAGACAAAGTATAGGATCATGTGAAATATGAAACTAAAATTCCCACTCTTGATTCATAACAAAATTTCACTATTTTTTTTTTTTTTAAATTCATCAAGGGTGAGGCAAAATCTTTTTGAGATCTCTCATGCCTTTTGAGATCAGCCTTTTGAGTATCTGTCATGCATGGCTTTTAAACTCAGTAGTATTATTCAAACATATTTGAAGTTATTGTCTAGCCAGCAATAAGTTCTCTTAGCAGTTACTTTCTTTGCAACGCCATTAAGCTCCTTTGTAACTTGGCCTGAGGTCCCTTTAGTCACTCAGGACATAAACCGCTAGATGAAAATTAGCAGCATTTTTATTAACAGAGTACATGCTTAGCTCCAGGTCCTCAAAGGTTTTTCATGCATCCAATCAGTATTTAGGCAATTACTCTGCATACCTTCTAACTCAGTTCAGCCTTCTGGAAATACCTGCTCATTGCACATACCAAATGCTTAACTCCATCATTAGTCCAGCCACATCCTCACTTACCATGACATCTGTCTGTAAGTATAGATACTCTTATACATGCCATTTATCCTTATGTGGCTCTCCTCTTCATAGATAAATGTCAGCATTTTTTTTTAAATGCTGAAGACAGGGTTTGATACTAAATGTGAAGTGAGAATGATGATATTAAGTAAAATATTAAGAAGTTAAAACATACTGTAAATTTTATGGCAGAGATATATAGTATGGTAACACAATTTAAATATGCAATTGGTTTCATATGGATTTTGAAATTTTTATGCTTTGAGCTGATCTTCAGAAAAACAAAGAAGGAATTTTTCTCCACTTCATTAATGCCTCCTGCATTCCCAAAATGCTTAGGTGAATTGTTGAAGCCTTTAGCCTTCCTCTGATGTCAAGCATTGATCATTGCCAGAGGCAGGAGACCTGGTTGACTAAGAATCAGGTATGTTACATATTCCTTTTTTTCCTAAAAAATTTGGACTGTCTTGCCTTTGTTGGAGAAGGGAAGGGTATTTTAACGAAAAATCTATCCTGCGCTATATTTTGCAATCCCATTGTTGTCATCTTCTCACCAAGGACTGCATTTAGCCCAGTTTGAGTTAAAAAGCAAGGAAGGAAATTCTCACTATAAGTTAATGTTAATTTGTTGATGAAATGTTAATGTTAACTAACGGTGCATTCTTGTTAAATTTTAATTGTTGTTAAGTCTAGGATTTTATTCAGAATATTTTTAAAACTTTAGCATGATCTTGAAAAAGTTTTTGAAATAGTTCCCTAGTGGTGAGTGAGGTTCCCCTCTGCTGAGTGGCCCTGCATACCCATTATCCACACAGATACTTGATAAATTTGCTCAGTTCCTCTTGGATTACTTCCCAGATTAGTAGATGGCAGATTTCCATACCAAGCCTATTTGAGCCCATCTGTACAAAATCTAGAGATTTTACCTTGGTCAGGACTTGTATGATGCGTAGCAGGGAGCTATAAACCACAGAATTAATTAAGATAGTTTTAAAAACATTTTCACTTGATACTTTTCCACAGAATCAACCTCTTCAGTTTGTTTTGATCTGCTTTTAGCACAAAAAATCACAAATGCAGAAAACACGTTATGCTTAATTCTTTCTTCATTAAGACTGCTGAAAGAAAAAGCAGTGACTGAATAGCTGTGAGGAGGAAAATCATAGCAAGAAATTAGGAAAAAAAAAAGTGACCTTCAAAATGTCAGAATCAGTAAAATCCTGTCCTTTGAATAAGAACTAGTTCAGCAATCTGAGTAAGAATCAGAGCTGGCTGGTTAATGGCCTCGTAGTCTCAGCTTGGGAGATTTTCACAAATCAGAATCAGAACTGGTTTGTCCCATAGCAAAACTAGGCCACTTCTTATTTCATTGATGACAACAAGCTTTGAGCTGTAATCCTAAAATGACCATATCAAGTTTTTTCCACAATTACATTCTAGATCATGGAAACATATAGTCTGGGTAGTCACAATGCTTATGGGAGGACAAACAAACATCCCTGCCCGAAACCTTGTTTAGTAAGCTATGCTTGTATGTCAAACCAGAACTTAATCTCTTGATTTAAGTGAGCACTTATGTTTCTCAGAGATCACTCAGATATACTCATAGTATTTTTTTTAGGTATAAATATAATTCAACATGCTTAGGCTTTTCTGTGAAGTAATTTATTTCCAAGAGAAGCAGGTTAAAATAACTTTTCACTAGATCCATGTGTACCAAATAGATCTCAAAAAATGTTTATTAAGTTTGAAGCTTTGTTTTTGTTTACTGTATGGGCAGATATGGGCACATCCTGTAGCTATATGCTGACTAGTGAAAAATATATTCAGATGGACAAGAAATCAATTGAACTGTTGATATTAGTGCCCTTTATATAATGTGCTATGGCTAATAACAGTCAATTTCTTATTGCTGCACAGCCAACATGACAATGACCACAAATGATCTTTGGTTTCTCCATAGATTCTGGCAAGAACTCTTCTGATACAGTCAGGATGACTCAAAAGCCTTTTGTATTCTGAAGACAGAGTTTGAACAAAGCTAAATAAAAATTGTAAGATTTAAATTATCTTCCTAATGTTTTTACATGTTTTGATTTTCCTTTAGGGTCCAGCTTGTGTCTCCTCCTTTCTTTACAGAAAAAGGAAAACACTTTCATATTTGTGTTATTAATTAGACCTGGAGAACTTCTTTAAATGCAAACCTTTCCTAATTTTTCATAGTAGACTAAGGGTTTCATTTAAAGTATTGATTAAATTGTTGGAGACAGATATATAAGGCAAACTAGAAGCCTGATTGGTACATTCAGTCAATATGTATCTTTTCTCCAGCAATTCCAAGAAAATTTAAAGGCTTCCTTAATAAGAAATTCACAGTTTATATTGGTTTGGTTTTGTTTTGGTTTTAATGCATCTGTTGTGACATGATAACAGGTGCTAAATAGTTCACGACTTAAAAATTCTAACTTTTTGACACTGTCAGAAATTTTTGTTTATAATAAAATAAAATATTGGCTAATACCAGACATACAATAATCCTGTGCCCAACAAAGATACATGTGTATTTATTACCAGAGAGTACTCGATTTCCCATTAACTCTTGGCAAAAGCATTGGAATCCTTTGAGTTATAATAGTGCATTACAATCTTAATGTTCATTATTCACTGCAGAAACATATAGCATGACTGTAGTGGATCTTCAGATCTTTTATGAGGATTTCTGAGTTGAAAGCATTGCTCATGTGGGTTGGCATTCAGTGAGGTAGGTCAGTTAGCTATTTTTGCACATTTTCTTCATCATATTGAGTTCACAGCTTCCCAGCTCTCTCCTATCCTCTGTCCTAAAGATGTGAAGCATTGTTTCTGAACTTGGTGACTGCAGCACTTCAATTCATTCATATTTAAGGATCAGAGCATCCATAAAAGTTAGCGCTTCCTGGAATGTCTAGAACTGTTGCTTTTGGCAGATACAGAAATATTTATTTTGCCCAAGCAGCAATGATGATTTTCAGCATAGATTTTTGGATGAAGGAAGTGATGATTCAATAGATGTCACTCTGTCCTTTCAGTCAAAACTCAGTACACTTTGGAACATAGATTTCTGAAGATATCATAGAATCATAGGATGGTTTGGTTTGTGTTGGAAGGGACCTTAAAGACCGTCTAATTCCAGCTACCTGCCATGGGCAAGGACACCTTCCACTAGACTAAGTTGCTGAAAGCCCTGTCCAATCTCGCCTTGAACACTTCCAGGGATGAGGCATCCAAAACTTCTCCAGGCAACCTGATCCAGCACCTCACCACCCTCACAGTAAAGAATTTCTTCCTTCTAAGTCTACCCTTTTTTAGTTTAAAGCCATTACCCCTTGTCTTATCATTACAAGTCCTTGGCAAAAGTCCCTCTCCAGCTTTCTCATAGGCCCTCTCTAGGTACTGGAAGGCTACTATAAGGTCTCCCTGGAGCATTCACTTCTACAGGATGGACAGCCCCAACTGTCTCAGCCTGTCCTCACAGGAGAGGTGCTCCAGCCCTCTGATCATCTTCGTGGCCCTCCTCTGGACTCACTCGAAAATTGACCTCCATGACCTTATTATGTGGAGGCTGAATGGAGTACTCCAGGTGGGGTCTCATGAGAGCAAAGTAGAGGGGAAGAATCACTTCCCTCGCCCTGCTGATCATGCTTCTTTTGATGCAGCCCAGGATGTGGTTGGCTTTCTGGGCTGTACGTGCACATGGAAAGCTCATGTTGAGCCTCTTATCACCCAACAAAGCCAAGTCCTTCTCCTCAGAGCTCCTCACAATCCATTCCCCATCTAGCCTGTATTTGTGCCTGGGATTGCCACGACCCATGTGCAGGACCTTGCACTTGGCTTTGTTGAACTTCCTGAGGTTTTCATGGGCCCACATTTCCACCCTGTCAAGGTCCCTATGGATGGCATCCCTTCCCTCCAGCATGTCAACCACACCACACAACTTGGTGTCATTGGCAAGCTTGCTGAGGGTGCACTCTATCCCACTGTCCATGTTGCCCACAAAGATGTCAAACAGGGCCAATATCAACCCCTGAGGAACACCACTCATCACTGATCTCCACTTGGACATCTAGCCATTGACCATAACTCTTTGAATGTGACCATCCAGCCAGTTCCAAGTTAAACAAGGTCAAGTGCAAGGTCCTGCACCTGGGTTGGTGCAATTTCCAGTATCAGTACAGACTGGATGATGATTTTATTGAGAGCAGCATTGTGGAGAATGTTTTTTCATTTTTTTTTCACTTGTTGTAAAATTGTACATCAGCCAGCAATGTATGTTTGCAGTCCAGAGAACAAATCATATTGTGATCTGCATAAAAAGATGTGTGTCCATCAGGTCAAGGGAGGTGATTCTCCTCCTCTGCTCTGCTCCCATGAGAACCCACCTGGATTACTGCATCCAGCTCTGGGGTGCCTAGTACAAGAAAGACATGGACCTGTTTGAATGGGTCCAGAGGAGGGCCAGGAAGATGAGGACTGGAACATCTCTGCTATGAAGAAAGGCTCAGACTGTTGCGGTTGTTCAGCCTGGATAAGAGAAGACGACGGGGAGACCTTATTATAGACTTTCTATACATAAAGGGGGCTTATAAGAAAGACAGATGAAGACTTTTTACCCGGGCCTGTAGTGACAGCACAAGGGACAATGGTTTTAAACTAAAAGAGGGTCAGTTTAGATTGGATATAAAGAAATTTTTTTTTTATGATTAGGATGTTGAGACATTGGAATGGGTTGCCCAGAGAAGTTGCGAATGCACCATCATTGACAATGTTCAAATTTAGATTGGATGGGGCTTTGAGCAATCTGGACTAGTGAAAGATGTCCCTGCCCAGGGAACAGATTATTAGGTTGGACTAGACGATCTTTGAAGGTCCCTTCCAACCCTAAACTTTCTGTGATTCCAGGGTTCTAAGATTCTATGATAAACATTAAGTAATTTAGTTATTAATCACTATTTTTTAAGCCAAAGTTTTAAATTAATCTCTACCTGTATCACTAAGGATCTATTCTACTTTTTAATTAATGCTTCTTGACCTTGTTAATTTCTTGAACCTTATTTTTATGCAGTCCTTTCAAGTTTATTCCCCTATTCCTGATGCAGAAGTGATTAGTGTAAGTGCTCATTAGATTTAAGTACTCTGTAAGATAAATAATGTAAACATTAATCAAAATTTGCTCATGTATATCACATGTATATGTAAATGGAAGTAATTTAGATATTCCAGATACTCTACTAATCTTTTAAACCCAGGGAAACAAAATACATCACAGCAAAATTAAACTGTTTTTTATATGACTTGGAGAAGTTCCAAGAGATCAGTCAAAACCTTTGGATTTTATTTGCAGGTAGATATCAAAGTGGAAAATGGCTTGTTTCTGGTTTTGATGTAAATTAAGCCAAAATCTCCTATGTTATCAATGTTTTGGTGTCTTAGGATAAATGCCTAAAACGTATTTTGTCTTTTAGAATCATAGAATCATTTCGGTTGGAAGGGACCTTTAAAGGTCATTTAGTCCAACCTCCCCCTGCAAGAAGCAGGGACACCTCCAACCAGATCACGCTGCTCAGAGCCCCATCCAGCCTGGCCTTGAATATTTCCAGGGATGAGGCATCTACCACCTCTCTGGGCAACCTGTTCCAGTGTCTCACCACCCTCATTGTAAAATAATTCTTCCTTACATCAAGTCTGAATCTACCTCCCTCTGTTTTAAAACCATTACCCCTTGTCCTGTCACAACAGGCCTTGCTACAAAGTGTGTCCCCATCTTTTTTATAAGCCCCCTTTAGGTACTGGAAGGCCACTATAAGATGTCCCCAGAGCCTTCTCTTCTCCAGGCTGAACAGCCCCAACTCTCTCAGCCTGTCCTCACAGGGCTCCAGCCCTCTGATCATTTTTGTGGCCCTCCTCTGGACTCGTTCTAACAGGTCCACGTCTTTCTTATCTTTGGGGCTCCAGAGCTGGATGCAGTACTCCAGGTGGGGTCTCAAGAGTGGAGTAGAGGGGCAGAATCACCTTCCTTGACCTGCTGGCCATGCTTCTCTTGATGCAGCCCTAGATGTTGTTGGCTTTTACATGATCTTAACTAGTAACCAAAACTAAACATCAAGGTATCAAAGACTATTTCTTCACATTATATTTAGGTTTGTTAAAGATTTTTTCAAAATAAGTTATCTGCTTTTATAATAATTTCAAATAAAAGATTCTTCTTGACTGTTTAATTCTGAAGGTGGTTTCGCACACCGTTTTCGAATCATAAAAGTATATGCAATTTTAAAGTTCATGGAATTTGAAGCCATGTATCTATGTGAATAAAATACATTGTTGAACTAATAAAAAAAAATCAAGTTTCGGTAACCCTTGTGCTACTTAAGCATTAATAATATCTTGCCAGTTATGAAAGAGATCATATTCCCATCATGTTCCCACAATGAGAACTGACAGTGAGAGATTACCATATCAGGGAGCAGTCTGCCATTCCACTGAGTACCTCAGGTGATGGACAAAATAGCTTTGGAAAAGAGTTAGGCTAATGATATGTTTATATTAGATTTACTTGTATCTTTTAGTAACTTTTTGCTGTCCTTTTATCTTCAGAGATTTGCACCACTTATGTGAAAGATGAATTTAACCTCATGGATTGAAAGTCAACTGATAGTCAGAGAAATAGGTTCATGGCTACACCAACAAAATGGGATCAAAAAGAAAGTCCTGCCCCTGCTAGATAATAATACGTATTTCAGTAGTCTGAAAAGAATAACAGAATATCTGGCATTATTTTCTTGACGCACTGAGCTCAAAATAAATAGCAGTTTTTCCCTCCATCGACTATAACTCAAGAAACTGGAGACCAGAGACTGGTGCCATCAGTGGAATTTGGGATTTTTGGTCATGGAGAGGTTTACATGGCACCAGACCTACTGGAGACAGATGGAGTTCAGCTGTCTCAAAGAGGGAAAAGGATTCTCGATCATGAATTAGTTGGGCTTATCGAGAGGGCTTTAAACTAGGTTCAAAGCGGGAGGGGGATATAACCAGGCTCACTAGAAATGAGCCTAGGGGTGACATGCCAATGTTGGGGGTGAAATTGACAGCCCAGCTCAAGTGTATCTACACCAATGCACGCAGTATGGGAAATAAACAGGAGGAGCTGAAAGCCACTGCGCAGCAGGACAGCTATGACTTAGTTGCTGTCGCAGAAACATGGTGGGATGACTCTAGTGACTGGAGTGCTGCAACAGATGGCTATTAGCTTTTCAGAGGTGACAAAGAGAAGAGGTAATGGGATGGCTCTGTATGTCAGGGAGGGTTTTGACTGTATAGAGCTCAATGATTGTGATGACAAGTTCGAGTGCTTATGGGTAAGGATGAGGGGGAAGGCCAACAAGATGGATATCCTGCTGGTCGTCTGTTACAGACCACCTAACCAGCATTAAGAGGTAGATGAAGCATTCTACAAGTGGCTGGCAGAAGTCTCACAGTCGCTAGCCCTTGTTCTTGTGGGGGACTTCAACTTACTGGATGTCTGCTACAACATAGCAGAAAGGAAACAGTCTAGGAGGTTCCTGGAGTGTGAGGAAGATAACTTCCTGACACAGTTGTTAAATTAGCCTACCAGGCTCTCTTCACTTGCTCTTTACAAACAGAGAAGGGCTAATGGGAGATGTGGTGTGGTATGGTGATTGGAGGCTAACTTGGGCTTAGTGACCATGAAATGATAGGGTTCTTGATTCTGGGTGAAGTAAGGAGAGGGGTCAGCAAAACTGCTATCATGGACTTCTGGAGGACAGACTTTGGCCTGTTCAGGACACTGGTTGACAGAGTGCCTTGGGAGAGAGTCTTGAAGGGCAAAGTTGTCCAGGGAGGATGGACATTCCTAAAGAAGGAAGTCTTAAAGGTGCAGGAGCAGGCTGTTCCCATGGCTGTAAGATGAATTGGCAGGGAAGATGACCAGCCTGGCTGAACAGGGAGCTTTTGCTGGGACTCAGGAAAAAAAGGAGAGTTTAACACTCTTGGAAGAAAGGGCAGGCAACTCAAGAAGAGTAGAGAGATCTCGTTAGGTCATGCAGAGAGAAAATTAGAAAGGCAAAAGCCCAGCTAGAACTCAATCTGGCCACTCTTGTAAGAGATAATTTTTTTTTTTTTACAAATACATTAACAACAAAAAGAGAGCCAAGGAGAATCTCCATCCTCTGTTGGGTGCCGGGGGGGAGCATTGCCACTAGGGATGAGGAAAAGGCGGAGGTACTTAATGTCTTCTTTGCCTCAATCTTTAATAGCCAGATCAGTTATCTCCAGGGTATTCAGCCCCCTGAACTGGAAGACAGGGATGGAGAGCAGAATAAACCCTCATAATCCAGGAGGAAGCAGTTAACAACCTGCTACACCACCTGGACACTCACAAGTCTGAGGCTGGATGGGATGTACTGAGGTACTGAGGTAGCTTACCAAGCCACTCTCCATCATTTATCCAGAGTCCTAGTGAACAGGCAAGGTCCTAGCCTACTGGAGGCTTGCCAGTGTTGCCTCCCTCTGCAAGAAGGGCCAGAAGGAAGATCTGGGGACCTACAGGCCTGTCAGTCTGACCTCATGTTATGACCCAGGGCTATAGCAGGTTTGTGATTTCCTAGGAGCAAATTAAGGTGAAACAACACAAACTGATTGATTTAACATTAACGAGGAACAAATTAACTTTGAATACTTGGAAAACATAAAGGGATTGGTAGCCGGGGCTCTTATCAGAATATTTGTAAGAAGGAAAATGAGAAAATGGAAAAGAGAAAGAGAAAGAGACGGAGAGAGAGGGAAAGAGATATCAGCACACTTGGATCCAGTGAGATGATGATGACAGGTGGGTGTGATGATCCTCCTGTGGTGGGCGGGTACGTGGCTCCCTGAGGCAGTGTCTTTTGTAGTCTAATCCTTGCCACCAGTTATGCCCCTTGAGGACTTGTATGGTTCTGGTTCCAGAGAGCTCTTTTGCACACACACTAAGCAGGTGCTAAATGTGAGGGGTGGTTGTAAGCCCCTTCCTCAAATTACTGCTGTATGACCCCCGGTGATACATGGCAAGTCATTATGTAACATGGACCTGTGGAACTGCTCATCCCCAAATACAACCTCCATGTTCTGTGTTACTTGATTCCAACTACCCCTATGCCAACCACACCCTGTCCCACAACAATGTTTGAGATATCAGCACACATTAACTTTTTCAGTCCCTCACACCTTGGTACTGGGGAAGATTATGGAGTGGTTCATCTTGAGTGCGCTCACTGGGCATGTGTAGGATAACCAAGGGATCAGACCCAGCCAGCATGGGGTCATGAAAGGCAGGTCCTGTTTGACCAACCTGATCTCCTTCTATGAACAGGTGACCCTCTTAGTGGATGAGGGAAAGGCTGTGGATGTTATCTACCTGGAATTTAGTAAAGCCTTTGATACTGTCTCCCACAGCATTCTCCTAGAGAAGCTGGTGGCTCATGGCTTGGACAAGTGTACTCTTCGCTGGGTAAAAAACTGTCTGGATGGCCAAGCCCAGATAATTGTGGTGAATGGAGTTAAATCCAGTTTGTGACCAGTCACAAGCAGTGTTCCCTAGGGCTCAGTTTTGGGGCCAGTCTTGCTAAATATCTTTATCAATGATTCTGGATGAGGGGATTGAGTGCTCCCTCAAGCACTGAGTAAGTTTGCAGATGACATCAAACTGGGCAGGAGTGTCAACCTGTTTGAGGGTAGGAAGGCTCTGCAGAGGGACCTGGACAGGCTGGATTGATGGTCCAAGGTCAATTGTATGAGCTTTAACAAGGCCAAGTTTCACAACCACCCCATGGAATGCTACAGGCTTGGGTAAGAATGACTGGAAAGCAGCCTGGCGGGAAGAGACCTGGGTGTACTGGTTGACAGCTGGTGGAACACGAGCCAGCAGTGTGCCTAGGTGGCCAAGAAGGCCAACAGCATTCTGGCTTGTATCAGGAACAGTGTGCCCAGTAGGAGAAGGGAAGTGATCGTGCCCCTGTACTCAGCAGTGGTGAGGCCGCACCTTGAATTCTGTATGCAGTTTTGGGCCTCTCAGTATAAAGATACTGAGGTACTGGAGCATGTACAGACATGGGCAACAAAACTGGTGAAGGGTCTGGAGAAAAATCTTACAAGGAGATTGTTTAGTCTGAAAAGAGAGGAGGCTGAGCGGAAACCTTATGGCTCTCTGCAACTACCTGAAAGGAGGTTGTAGTGAGATGGGTGTTGGTCTCTTCTTGCAAGTAACTAGTGATAGGACAAGAGGAAATGGCCTTAAGTTGCACCAGGGAAGGTTTAGATTGGATACGAGGAAAAAATTCTTTACTGAAGGAGTGATCAAGTGTTGGAACAGGCTGCCCAAGGAAATGGTGGAGTCAGCATCCCTAGAAATGTTCAAAAAATGTGTAGTTGTGGCATTTTGGGACATGGTTTAGTAGGCACGGTAGTGTTGTGTTGACAGTTGAATTTTATTAACTTAGAGGTCTTTTCCAACCATAATGATTCTAGAATGGATCTATTTGCTTCCTCTGGTGGAGGAACCCCAAACTTTGAAAGTACACCTTTTCTTATCTCCTCTACCATTAGATTCTCTCCCTTATTTTAGCCAGCATCCACTCCTTTTCACGTTAGTATCATTTAGAAGTGGAGAACAGAGAATAACTTGAGGGTGAAATCGAATTACTCAACTGATTTTTTTCCCTTCTATTTAGGACCTTACACACATACCTATTTTTTTTTTCTCCACAGTCACAGCATATGTGACAATTACTGGGAAAAGAACTAAGTAAAGGTTTGACATGAAGAATTTCAAAAGAATCAGGACATTTTATTGTCTAACATTCTCCTAACACTTGCTCTGTGGTCATTTTCTGCTTCAAGATCTGTTGCAGCACATTTGAAATGCAGACTTCTAGCTATCATTTTTCACTACTTACATATGTTAAACATTCTTACTGAGGGCACTTTATACTTCACTTTGTTCTCCTAAGCTATCATTATTCTTTTGGTGTTTAAGTATGCACTTCTTCGTCCTCAGCTGTTGAAATTCCTTTCAGGTTGGCAGTCATCCTTCTAAGGATAATAGTAAAATGATATAGTGAACAGTAGTAGCACACAGTCCTTCAGAAGGTCCTTGAAAAGCACAAATTAGAGATGCTTTATATATTTATTTTTTAAAATGTTCAATTTGCTGTGCAGTTATGATCCCACTGAAACATTATCCTTTGTTTCTCAACAAGCTGAGCTGGCAGTCTGTGTCCTATACAATGGCTAGACTGTTTTACACCTCCCCTTCTATGTTGTCAGCCTGTGCTAATTGAAATGTTTATAAAATGCTGATACTGAAATATTGCAGCTTAACAGTTCAATAGTTCTTTAATGAGCCCTTTATTTTATTAATAAAATGATTTATAGAAATATTTAATCTCACTGATTTACCATTAGCATTAATGAGTCTAGTTATTAAGCACTTTATTTCAGAATGGCACAAAAATACAAACCCTGTAAAACATGTAGTATCTTGTACTAAGTTATTTTGTATTCAGAGGGAATCAATGGTGTTGAAATCTCATGGTTTTTCCTCAGTGAAGCAGAGTTATTCATTAGCATAGAACTAGATGACTCTTTTATATAATTTCCCTGTCATTCTCAGATTTTATCCAAATAATTTAGCACAGGGCCAATCACAAAAGTAATCCCAAAGACTGAAGATAGAAGTGCATATCTGGTCAGTAGAAATAAAGGTTTTGCCATTGTCCTTGACTATTAAGCAAAGATTGCTTGATTATTGATTGCTAGTAAGAATCTGATTCTTTATTAATCTTATACTAATTTCTTGAGAGAAATAATTTGCTAACACATCACAGGCTATTACAAGATATTTTAAAATAATACAGTCATCACTCCTCTTTATATGGACCTTCACATTGTCGTACAAATGAAGTACTAGTAGTTAGTTTTCACCAGGTCTCATGCATTACAAGGCTCATAAAATGGTAATTTTATTTTGGGAGCAACTTTCTACCATGATGAGTTCAACAAAGAAGCTGTGAAAGTGACTTTCAGAGTCCTGAAAGTGCCACATGCAAATTGTTCCCCTCACTTATCCCTCCCAGCTTGAGCCTCAGACATCCAGGAAAGACAAATGGGGGAAAAAATTATTTTCTTATTTCCATTAGTTCATTTGATCTATTTTTTATGTTCTCCTGTGGTTTTACTTGGGAAGAAGGGAGACTTTTGGCTTTTTCAGTCAAAGAACTGGGACTTCCCCCTCCCCACCCCCTCTATATCAAGGCTTTGCCATGTAAAATTGCATTTATGCATTTTCATCCATGTTTTCCTTATTTGGAAAACTTATTTAATGGAAAAATTTGCTATAATAATATCCATCAATTTTCAGTGAAATTCTTATTAATATTTTTTAGTATTTAAACAAATCAGTAAGATGAAGCCTTTTCACAAAAAAAAACCCCACTAGATTCTCTGGAAATCTGGTTTCATTTTGCTGGAAGGTTAACCAAGGCCTCCCTACATGTCTCTGCGTGTCACAAGACCTTCTGAGAGATGTCATCGACCAGGATGCATGTGACTTTACTTATTTATGTCATGTATAATCAGAGTACTCAGTGGTTTTGTAGGCAATTTCTACAGTCTTAAGTTCATTCTGCAGAGTTTCAATTTGCCCAGTTTTTCTGTTTTTCAAGACTCATTTCTTCTGGTAAGAGAGAAGTGATGCCACCACAGCTGTGATTAGCAGGGGGCATTCATATGGGAGCATATGCAGGCAGGGGCTTATGTCTCCTAGAAAAAGTTTTACATACATTTATACATTACTGTAAAAATGTATGATTTTCAGTGGTGGATTATGCCACCAGTTTTATAGGAAAAGGGACTTATGGAAGGATCCTCCTCTTACTTTTCTTTGACTAGGCAGATGGCCATATGTGACGATTCCATCAGAATCTGAGCTGCACTGTCTAGTGCTAATGGGAGGAGATGGTGAGGGGCATAAAAAGTCCCCTTTTCCGCAGGGTAAATAATTGTCTGATCTAAACTGAATCTTTGTGTACAGAATTATCTTTTTACCTTGATCTGATGTAAATCCAGACATTCTGTATGTATTCTCTGTTGGTGCACTCTAAATTGCTGCATCTATTTTTCCTGTACTTCGAGGAATTTCTGCCTAGTCTGAGGAAGACAGGATGTTGCCTGCACTTCCATTATTTTTATCATTATTTCTTTTATGATTGCTCTTACTTCTACTATCATAATATTGTACTTTCAAAGCAAAAGCACAGCGCTAACTCTGCTTGTTTGGTTTATTGTATTTAAATACAAACCAAGAAAAAAAGGCATGTTGAAGCCTAGAAGCATACAAACAAAGTGAACAAAACCCTCAGAAATAAATGTTTTCCAGAAAATATTAGCCTATGAAATCAGGCCATTGTTGGTGCTTTTTACCCTCGCTGCTTCCTTGATGTTTTTTGTGAGGAGAAGCAGCCATAATATTTTCCAATAAAAGTCAGAACTGAAGGGAAAGCTGGCAAGTTTAATTCATTTTGATACACTCTGTTTGTATGAGTGTGTGTGTGTATGCATGTGGATGTTGATGATGAGGCGCTTTCATTTTTAAGAGTGTGCTCTGTACCATTCATCTGTGTATTTAAATAAAGTTGTTGGGAATATATGATACTTCAGCCTTAAGCTGTCAAAATGAGATTCCAAAGTATTCAGCAGCACAAAATAGCATAAAAAGAGCTTTGCCACTATTTATCTCTGCTTGCCAGCTTGTAATGTTGATGTATGATATGTCATAATAAAGCACTGAAATGAACACAGCTACATAAAAAGGGGAAGCTACATGGCTGTAGACACTGAAATATTTCTGATTCCTCCCTGTCTCCCTTCTCCATCCACACACACACATACTCAAAGACACACACATTCTCACAGTGATCCTATTATCAATCTGCTGTTTGACAGCATACAGATATGACTAGGGCTTTCCAAATAATTCCAAAGAAAACAGTAAAAGCTGTTTTGTGATTATCCCAAATTCGTAAATTCCATTGACTTCAGTTACAGTCATAAGGCTCAACATCTTCCAAAATCCAGGTCTACATCTGATTTTCCCCCTCCTTACAATTTCATAACCTCCTAAATTTCTTTTAAATCCTTTATATATATGTATTTGTATATATCTCATTTTTAACTTTGAAAAATGCATGAACTCTTCTTCCCCCCACTTACTTATTGATATTGATATATATACAGAATACATAAATAAATGTAATAAACAAAGTAAGGGACTCCACCTGGTAAATGTAATAAATTTTAATGTTTATTAAGGGACATCCATTCACAATATATCACTAAATCACAAGTTTTCACAGTATTTGTGAGAGAAGATAGTATGCCTGATTTTTCCATGCTTATTAAAAGAAGTTGCTCTGCAAGACATTGAATTAAGTAAAAAAAAAAAAAAAAATTCCCTAAACAGACTTGTTAATAAGAATATCAATAAACAATATCCCTGTGTTAAGTAACACCATTCTCTTTACCTGTTTACCTGGCAGCAAATCTCTATCACAATTCCAATGTGGAAACAACAGCAAAGGATAGGATTTGTAGCCTAAATAAAATATGTGACGCTTTTATAAATTAATGAAAAAAGAACAGTTTGAAATTTATTTATTTTAACACTGCAACTGGTTTCCAGCCAGTTCTCAATATTACGTTTCCACTGCTAGGTGAGATATTTTGCTGACTTCAGTGGAGCAAAGTCCATAGGAATATCTGTCCCATAATGTGTACTTTGTTCAACCATCAGTCCAGCCTTAACAGTTTTACAGAGAATTGACTTTCAGAACTAATTTGGTTTCCTGGATGTAATAGAAATCAGAATTTATTCTAATTTTTTATTATCATGTGAAATTGTTTTTTCACCACATGGGTGGTGAATGAAGGTTTCCTTCATTTCTACTTCTACTTTTAATTTTTTATCTTTATTCTTTTTCTGTTTCGTACTTTGAATATGCCCATTCCATGTAGTGTCCAGCTCTTTTTGCAAATTTATTATTCTATGGCAAGCACTTGCTTACATTGAAATTAGCAATACTCTTTCTGTGTGCCTAATAAACAAAAATGTAACAAAAAGGCTATTCACAATTGCCCAGATGTCTCTCTATAAAGTATTATGTGAAGGGTAATTCACTATTGTAATAATATGCATATATTATATCATACAAATTACAAACATATGTGCACGTATGTGCACAAAAATGACACACACTTAGTAACTGGTTATGAGCACAGAAAAGAATACACCACCAAAGGAATATACAGTTTCAGAATGTGCAGTCCATTGTTTGAAAGCAAAAAGGAAATAATATAACTGAGTGACCTGTCTCTATTGTAGAGCATTAGAAAAAGAAAATTCCCTGAAGGCAGTTGCTATTTGTTTCATCAACCTGTGGATTTTTTAAAGCTTGCAGACTCCTTAGAGGTTCAGTGAAGGGACACTATTAAGATGTTTTTGCTGTGATGTCTCTGTGAGGGTATGGATTTCAACATATTTCAAGATAGATAATACATGTTGAAATCATTACTCCTCTTGTCATCCCAAAATATTATCAAAGGAAAACAACCAGCTGTCATAGGAGAGGACATTACATTGCCCATCCTCCATCTTGAATTGCACCTTCTCTTCTCACTGCATCTCTCTAAGGTGACCAGTCCCCCGTCAATCTTTGGTGCTGACTATGGTAGCTGTTGTATGCTGTTGCTATGGCCACAGACACCATGTTGCAAAACTGCAGATTTTGCTTTTTTCCTAGCATTTTCTACATGTTTCATGCTTTAATTTTAAAAGCAAAACAAATTATCTGAACTAATCTTATATTTAGTTTATGAAAAAATATAAGGTACAGTTGCAGATAAAAAGTGTATTTTTTTAAATTACCTCTTAACATATATATGAACAGAACTATCATGTGTTAACAGTGCAACAATCTTTTCCACATTGGGACTTCAACGTGGGTTAAAAAATGCCCTAAAAAGCATGATCAATCAGCTTTTAACAAAGTAAGGCAGGTAAATGTCATGAGAAGACAAGACGTGAAGGTTCAGTACATTCTAGTCCTTGCTACAAATAACAAAATGGAAATACCTTTTACAATATTTCTTAAGCTCCGTCTTTAAATTAGATATATTTCTGTTAGATACCAGTTAAATTATGGATAAGACAAGTTTTTTTTTTTAAATTTAGATCCTCTGATAACAAGATTTTTTCTTTATATCTATCCCATGCATCCACTGTTACACTAGCTCAGAAATGCATTTATGCAGCATATTATATATTTGTGGAGATTCATTCCTAGGCAGAACTCAGATAATCCCTTTTTATGGCTAGAACGTTGAAAGTAAAATTCTTGTTTCTTCTTATAAAAAGGATTTTTTTCTCCCTCAAAAATCCTAGTAGCCCTTTTCTACATCTGCTCTAAACCAAATTTAATTAATCTTTGTCCATTGTGGATCAGCAGAGATATACTTTATATATCACACAAGGTCTCAAAATTTCTTGTATAAGGAAATGAATCCCCAGCTCTCTGAGAAAGAGCTAGCTCACCATCGTAAGGTTAAAAGTTACTCCTTTTCATCTATCTCCTTCTGGATGGACCAGGGACACATGAACCTCTCGTTCAACAAAACTGAAAGCTACGGTGCTAGAAACTGAAAATTGACTGGTGGTCTTACAAGAAGAGGCTGTCAGTGCCATTTAACGGAAACCAGACTATAAGGTGGGAAATCCAAAGACAATACAATTTAAAACTAGAGAGGTCATAATAAAATGTTCAGTATGTCACAGATTTCATAGATAACTTTTCCAGGGTCCACCAAGGTATCCAAAGAGTCTACTTAATGGAACTTGGTCCTGTGATAATTTAAATAGAGATCAAGCACGAAGAGAAAAACTTCAACACATCTGACACTAGAATGGGATCAGGCGCATGAAAAAAATTGCAGAAAAAGACCTTGTAGACCAGCTTTTAAAAATATTGATTGAATTATCTACTTCTTCCTAGTGTAGCAGCTGCCATTTTCCCTGAAAAAGCAACTGTTGCTATTGTAAAGTCTTTTTTTTTGTCTCTTTTGAGGTCTTGATAACATCACTGCAGAGTAGTATGAAAGAAAGATCTCCAACTTATAGTCAGTGATGGGGACACATGCATGGAAATTTTTAATCTCATCTATTTGCCTTGGTTTCAGCTAAACCATGACTCCATTGTAGATAGATCTGAAAGGATAGTTTGAAAATGCCCCTTATGTATAATGTGATATATCTTAATGCTTTCTGGTTTTAAAACCTTGTGTTCAAATGGTCACAGGACCAAATTTAGATTAGAGTGAGAAAGCATCACCATAAAAAGGCTAATGGAATAGTGAAGGAGTTTTTTCCTTATGTTTTCATAGGAAGTATAGGAATCATAAAATTTCCTGACACACCAATGGTTAGAAAATACTAGAGCCAATTACTAATTCATTTCCATTTCATAAAAAACACTGTTCAGTTCTGGTAATGTTAAAATTCACAGATTCACTGATCCTAACTGCAGCATGATAAGTACAAGTAATAGTAATACTTACGAGCTGCAAGCACTCACATGTAGTATAGGTAAATGAACAGGACTATATTTGACCTTAAATAATCAGTGAAGGACACATAATAAAGCTGTTCATAATAAAGATTGCAGAGTGACTGATTAAGTGATTGCCTTAATTTTCCTGAGAGAAAAAATATGTTGACCTAAAGCTTAATACAAATCTATGAAGAAATTTGTTGTGTCAGTCTCCTTCTTTGTAAGAATTTTTCACTAGGAAAAATGGAAAAGATAGTTCTGTAAATAATCATTATTTTTCCTTTATCAGAAATTTTCCAGTCCTAGATGGCCTTTGTCATTTGTCACATGGAAAACAGAGTAATAACAATAAAATTATCAGTAATAAAAAGAAAAAGTGATAATATAAAGAGTTTTTGTGAGTGTTACAGACTAGAGATTTGTCTTATGCTTCTGAACACCTTGAAACAAATGAAATTTACCACATTTATACCATTTCTGACTATATATCAAAAAGCTGCTCACAAAATGGCTTTTGATGTGAATCAAGGCGTGCCAGACACCTTGAAAGTTTTGCTGCCCAGGAGTGTGGGTGCAGCCTTGGAAGAGCCATGCTTGTTGGCACATCAACAGGGAAGGGAGAAGGTGCCATCTCCCAGCATGCTCCTACCCTCAGACAAAGGCAAGGGAGAGGCTACAAGAAGATAAATGTTCTGAGACATCATTTACAGAGAAGGGGGAAAAAACCCAAAAGAGGTTGGTATATTTTTCCTTGCATATGAATGAAAGGACGAACTACAACTAGGATACTATAATGTTTATTTTGACAGGGCGAATATTGTGGGATTTAATTTACGTGGGATTTAATTTACATATAATTTAATTTACATTTCATTGCCAAGGAATGTGAAGATAATAAGTTTCTAGTTTAGAAAACTACACCAAGTAGAAAACTGCATATATACTTTCATCAGTATACAACATGCGGGACTTATAAGAAACTATTTAATTGATCCAAAGGATCTCTAGAAGACAGCTGGTCATTAAATCTTTGAAATAGTACCTATCAAAGGCTGTTAAACACTTAACTGGTCATGTTTTACACCTTGGCTGGACCAGGTTTCAAAATATACAGACATATCAGATTCATACTATGGGTGAAGGTATCTGGGAAAAGTGCTTTGGAAAACAGAGTTATCTAAATAAAACATTAGGAAGTCAAAATACTGGGAAGGAAAAATATCTCAGACCTGAGAACAGAAGAAAGAGAGGGGGGAGAGAAACACAGAGAGACAGGGAGACAAAGAGAGACAGAAGATTTGTTCCTTCCCTGTAATTTAATCTGAAAATGTTCAGACTAATTCTGTTTAGAAAAATCTCATCCAGGGATGTAAACAAACTTTTCACAGAATTTTTTCCTCTTGCATACTGATTTTCTTTAACAAGCTTGACTTTTGGAAATGCACTGTTGAATGTTGGAAAAATTCAGCCAGTCTTTTCCTTGAGGATAACAGGTATCCCACAGTCATAAAAGGAAAACCTTATGTTTTCATAGGAAGCATAGGAATCAACCTGAACTATCTCTTGGCAATGCAAATCTCCTAACAAACAGTACTACTCTGTTCTGTATGGCAGTCCAAGTGTTGACAAAACTTCAAAAATACCAGTGGAGAAGTGAGAACTGGAAGTTGTGGTTAGAATTGCACTAATGAATGTTATTTCTACCCATTTTTTCACTTGTGTTCCACATAGGACGATAGTTTTTAGAATAAACTGCAAAAACGCAGTTGTAGAAGTGAGATGTTCTGAGAGAGATCAGATCTTGCTTTATTACACAGTTTGAAAGATTTGCTGGGAGAAAAGGCCCAGGTTTAAGATGTAAGGCTGCTTTCAGAAGTCCTTCTCTAACACTTTTTACTATGATTCCTGCTGTAGCCTAGCTGTTCACTTAGAAAGGCAAGTCAAAGAGCAGCCAAAGGTAAAACAGTTGTAATAAAGATGGTTTGAGATAGTTGAAAGCTGGTGGATTATGTGCCGTGTCCTTTGACTGTTTGTAATAGGCCAACTTGAATAATGTTTGAGCATATTTAGATACTTTCTTGAATTCTTACCTACTCAGATGTGTGATTCTTTTGACTACAGTGAGTTATTAGTATAGGATCTCATAGTCGGAATTATATGATTGGGACACAGATACTTTGCTTTCTTCCCATGCCAGACTTCTATGATTTATATTCTTCTTTGATCCAGAAGTTAATCTGGGTCAATGAATGTACTTTGTGATTTTGAAAACCTAAAGCGAGTCATTAAAAAGTCGTGTCCTCTCCAGTAAAATAGGACCACCCTTACATTTCTTCACAATGTTTGTCTTTGATATTTGACTTTGTTTTATTCACCCTGTGATGGTTCCGTCAATATTGACTTGTGTGTACATGTCTCAAGAATTAATACACATATAGTTCTGCTTCGTCTGATTTTACCATACTCTCTTACTTGTCCATCTGATTCTCTCTTTCAACGCAACTTTAGCGGGCAAGCCATTTTTTTCCTCCACAGTGAAATAAATTTCTTCTTGTTATTGTTGTTAGCCATAGATCCAAACTGCCCTATTTTGCTTTTTTGTTTGTTCATTTTTTGGTAAATAACTTCATATCACTACACTTATTTTTCTATTAATTGACTGTCTTGTTTCTTTTCCTTCTTTAAAGTGTGTAGAAAACCAGTATATGATGATGTAGAGACTACCTATTAATGAATGAACCAAAGCAGAGCACAGTCTTGGAAGTGAAAATTTAAATACTGTTATTAATATGAAACTGTATTTGAAATAAAAAAACAACTTGACAAATAAAAATGAACTGCTATGTGTTATAAAATAGAACTGTAAACCACTTCTACTTCAGGCCTATGCTTTCTGATATGAAGAGCATAAGAGTGAATGCAGAATTCAGTGTGACAATATAATAGTTTATCCAATAGCAGTAAAAATGCCTCATATCTTGCCATTTCTTAATAAGGCTGAGAGGTCTTATTTCCTCTGCTCAGGGGAATAACAAAACATCTCCTGTATGTTGCAATATGAAGACCTTAGAAACTCCTCTGCAAGTGCGTTTAGTCAGAAAGCTGTAGTCTTTATTTTTAAATTTAGACTTTCCAAAATGATCCATTTCAATCAAGTTTTGCAATTACTATTTTATTTCCTTAGTCTTTCATTGACAGGGAGCTCCATAATAAACAACATTGTTTGTGTCACTACAGGTTTTATTTTAAAATCTAATTGCAAAACTATTTTCCTTAGAGAAATGTTCATGAAGAAATGATTCTGTATATGACCACACTGTTCTACAAAGTTTATTATTATTATTATTCCCATTTCAATGGAATGTGCAAGTTCTGTAAACTTCCTTTTAATACTATCTAGGGTACTTCAAAAGATAATATACAAATAAAATAAACAATGAAAGAAAGCAGATCAAACATTTATCTTTGTGTTTTTCCTTCCATTTCAATTTAATTAAGCTTATATTTTCTCAAATTGGCATTTATCTTTTTGTCCCAGGCCCATGAGAGCTGTGTCAAGAAGCTAATTAATCCCATTCCTTCCAGAAGGAAGAAGCCAGACTAGTGTTAGGAAAACACACTGGAAGCTTCACTGCAATTTCCTTTGTTTTCTGCTTTCAAATCTTTGGGAACCAGAAGATCTGGGTTTGTGTACAGTTCCACCAGCTACCTTAGCTAGCTATTTGGATGCCCTGCTAGGTCTTTTCTTGACAAATTCTAGCTGTGACCATGCAAAACAAGTATTTGCCTCATTCAGCACTATGCCTTTACAAACTTTATTAACCTAAGTAAAGGGTCATTGTGTCTGTTATCTCTGCCCCTTGACTGGCAGCAACAAGGACTGGGTTTAATTTCTACTTATCATTATTAAATATTGTTGGAAAACTCACTGGGAAATTGGGGAAATCATATGAAACTGACTGAGTGTTCAATGAACTATTCATCTCCTCTGACGGATGAATCAAATGTCCTTAACATCAGGTTAGGGGAGAGAGGAATGAAAATTAGCAAGAAGACAAACAGCATAACATGAGGCATGTAGCTACTCTTTTCCTAAAGAAAAATAATTATGGTTTCAAGCACTCCATTGTCATAACTTTGAGAGACAGCTGAGAAGTCTACTGGTTGCTTTCTACTGCTTATAGTTTTTCCTTCATGGTAAAGTCCTGTAACTGTGTTATCTACCCAGCAAGGCTTCACGTATTAGTCATTTCCTATATCAACTCTTCTTTTCCACCGGCCTTTTTGCTTCTTCAAGAGCTTTCGCTTTTTAGAAGGAATACCACAACTCCTAAGCCCATCTTCAGCTCTTGACTGATAGAAAACACCATTTCATATCCTGTTAACTGGAAAATTTTGCATGTTAAAGCTTCAAATTTTCACATTGGAAATTTAACATCCCAGACACATTTTTAGCACCATTAACTTGCCCAGAATTGCATGTAGTGCAAACATGCCCATAAAATAAAACAAAACATAAATATGATGAAAACATGAAATGCAGAATGAACAAGTTTCAGTCACTGCTTTCATTCAGTTCCACTTCTGTACAGCAAGTACACAGAGCTCTCTTACACCTGGGGCTTCTAATTCTGCTAATTTCTCTGAGAATTAGTGCACTTTGCCTTAGACGTCATCCACCTTTTTGATGGATCAGGCAACTTTTGAAACTGAGGCAAATGATGTATTCAGCCCAAAATCACTAGAATTCATGACAGACGGAAACAATAGATACTGGTTTCTGAGTCTGGTATCTTGGGCAAAAACTCATTGACTATCTGGAAATTTCAGCAATTTTGTTCCAAAAATAAGCTAGCAAGACTTAACTAAATGAGACACATTAACAAAAAATTGTAATTTCTACATAATAGGTTTTCAAATAACTTTGAGATTGAGGACATATTTTTAAAGCAAGTATGGTGACAAACACTTTTTAAAAAAAAAAATCAAAAGCAGAACACTTGTGAAAGTGAAGAGCAATTTAGATAATCAGTATGAACAGAACAACAAATTATTTTTTTTTCTTTTTTCAATGCTAGGCAACTACTAAAATTCTTAAAGTTATTCTGCTATACAATCTAAATCTGCAAATTATATTTCAAAAGGGATTATTCAGAGTAGGACTAAATCCTGTCCCTTGGCACTTGCATATGACATTCATTCATATGGAGCAATGCCAATATTGCAGAAGAACGGAAGCTTGCAATGGCAAGGACCAGCAAGAGGAAGATACTTCCCCTGAAGCCTGAGGTGCCCTTGCAGAACCACTTCACCACTCTGCAGACTGAGGAGGAAAGACCTGGCACATCAGGAGAGATGGTGAAGCTGAGTAGGGCAGACCAACCTGCTCCCTGTATAACAACCACTGCAACTAAGAAAAGATGACGGGTGATAGTAGTAGGTAACTCTCTTCTGAGAGGTACGGAGGCACCCATTTGCCAAGCTGATGCACTCTCTAGAGAGGTGTGCTGCTTACTGAGGACTTGTATCAGGATGTCATTGAGAGATTACCAAGCCTCATACAGTCCACTGACTATTATCTGCTACTATTTCATGTGGGCACCAGTGACAGAGCCAGTAGAAGTCTGAAGACTATCAAGAAGGATTACAGAGCCCTGGGAGTGGTAGCAAGGGACTCTGGAGCACAGGTAGTTTTTTCATCAATCCTCCCAGTCAAAGGGAAGGGGTTTGAAAGGGCCAGTCGAATCTTGCAAATCAAAAAATAGTTACAGGACTGGTGCCACAGCCAGGGGTTCAGCTACTTAGACCATGGGACTGGCTTTGAGAAATGTGATCTGTTGGGGGTTAATGGGGTCCATCTGTCAGAAAAGAGGATGAGCATGTTCGGTCATAGGCTTGCCAAGCTGGTGAAAAGGGCTTTAAACTAAAGTTGCTGAGGGAGGGGAACCTCAGTACATCCTGCTCTTACCAGTTTGATGCCAGTGCCAGCAACAGATGCCCAGAGCCTGGAGAAGGATCACAGATCAGCAGGAGAGCACCTGGAGACCAGCATAAAGGAATTCCAGCCACTCCAGTCAATAAGTCAGCTTCACTGGAGGCCCAACCTAAATGCCTCTATGCAAATGCATGTAGCATGGGGAATAAACAAGAGGAGTTCAAGACGTGCACATGTCTCCAGGGCTATGATCTTATTGGCATCATGGAGACATGGTGTTGCAATGGAAGTATACAGGCTTTTTAGGAAGGACAGGCAGGGGAGACAAGGAGGGGGTGTTGCACTCTATGTCAGTGACCCGCTCTGCCCAGGGATGGATGAGGAGCTGGCTGAAAGCTTATGGGTCAGGATCAAAGGGAGGCCAGGGACAAGAGATATTATAGTAGGGGTCTGCTACAGATCACCTGACCAGGAATACTGGGCAGATGATGCCCTCTACAGACAGGAGCAGCCTCATGTACCCTGGTACTCAATGGGACTTCAATCACCCCAATGTCTGTTGGAGGGACAACACAGCAGGGCAATCCAGGAGGTTCCTGGAATGCATTAATGATAACTTCCTTGTCCAAGTGACAGAAGAGATCATGAGGAGAGGTGCTATGCTGGACCTTGTTCTCACCAACAAAGAGGGGCTAGTGGGGAATGTGAAGATCAAGGGCAGCCTTGGCTGCGGTGACCATGAAGTAGTGGAGTTCAAGATCTTTAGGACAGTGAGGAGGGCGCACAGCAAGCTCACTACCCTGGACTTCAGGAGAGCAGACTTTGGCCTCTTCAGGTATCTACTGGACAAAGTGCCATGGGATACAGCCCTGGAGGAAGAGGGGCCCAAGAAAATTGGTTGAGATTCAAGGAGCACCTCGTCCAAATTCAGAAGTGATGCATCCCAGTGAAGAGTAAGTTAGACAGAAACACCAGGAGGTCTGCATGGATTAACCAGGAGCTCCTGGAGAAACTGAAACACAAAAAGGAAGCCTAAAGAGAGTGGAAGCAAGGACAATTAGCCTAAGAGGAATACAGAGACATTGTCTGAAATGACCAGGGATCAGGTTAGGAAAGCCAAAACCCTGATAGGATTAAATCTGGTTGCGGACATCAAGGGCAACAAGAAAAGCTTCTATAGGTATGTCGGGCATAAAAGGAAGAGTAAGGGAAATTTGTGCCCTCTCTGGAAGGAAATGGGAGACATAGTTACCTGGGACATGGAGAAGGCTGAGGTACTCAGTAGCTTTTTTGGCTCATTCTTCACTGGCAAGTGCCCTAGCCACACACTTAAGTCACAGAAGGCAAAGGCAGGGACTTACAGAATGGAGAACAGCTCACTGTATGCAAAGATCAGATTCAAGATCATCTAAGGAATCTGAAGGTGCACAAGTCCATGGGACCTGATGAGATGCATCCACAGGTCCTGAGGGAACTGGCAGATGAAGTTGCTAAGCCACTACCCATCATATTTGAGAAATTGTGGCAGTCTGATGAGGTTCCCATTAACTGGAAAAGGGGAGACATAACCTTCATTTTTAAAAAAGATAAAAAGAAGACTTGCGGAACTACAGGCCAGTCAGTCTTACCTCTGTGGCTGGTAAGCACATGGAGCAGATCCTCCTGGAAACCATGCGAAGGCACATGGAAAAAAAGGAAGTGAATCATGACAGCGAACATGGCTTCACTAAGGACAAACTGTGCCTGACAAATCTGGTGATGTTCCATGACAGGGTTACAGCTGTGATGGACAAGGGAAGAGCAACTGGACTTGTGCAGAGCATTTTACACTGTCTCTAAAGTGGGGAGACATGGATTTGACATATGGAGCAGTCGGTGGATAAGGAATTGGCTGGAAGGTCGTACTCAAAGTGTTGCGGTGAATGACTCAATGTCCAAGTAGAGACTAGTGATGAGTGGCATTCCTCAGGGATCGGTATTGGGACTGGCCCTGTTTGACATCTTTGTGGGTGACATGGACAGTGGGATAGAGTGCACCCTTAGCAAGTTTGCTGACGACACCAAGCGGTGTGGTGTGATTGACATGTTGGAGGGAAGGGATGCCATCCAGAGGGACCTTGACAGGCTGGAGAGGTAGGCCCATGTAAACCTAGCTTGTGAGGCTGAAGAAGCATTCCCAGCAGGCACACACGCAAAAAGCACACTTACAGACTATGTGCGTAAATACATACATATATACACACATGGCCAGACACACAGATGACAGACGGACACTCAGAGCACTCACACGAACATAGAAAACATCAACACCCTCTCTGGCTGGGTAGGATGGATGTCCACTAGGGAGAACATATATGACAGGATAGAGAATTGGGCTTCTGTGAACTTCATGAAGTTTAACAAGGCCAAGTGCAAGGTCCTGCACCTGACAGGGAGAATCCTAAACATGGATACGGGCTGAATGATGACAGGATTGAGAGCAGCCCTGCAGAGAAGGACTTGAGGGTGTTGGTTGATGAGAAATTGAATATTACCCAGCAATTTGCACTTGCAGCCCAGAAAGCCAACCACGTCCTGGGCTACATCAAAAGGAACATGGCCAACAGGTTGAGGGAGGTGATTCTGCCCCTCTACTCTGCTCTTGTGAGACCCCACCCAGTGTACTGTGTCCAGGTCTGGGGCCCCCAGTGTAAGAAGGACATGGACCTGTTATAGTTGGTCCAGAGGAGAGCCACAAAGATGATAAGATGGCCGGAGCACCTCTCCTATGAGGACAGCCTGAGAGAGTTGGGGCTGTTCAGCCTGGAGAAAATAGGGCTCTGGGGACATATTATAGCAGCCTTCTAGTACCTAAAGAGGGCCTACAAGAAAGCTGGATAGGAACTTTTGACAGGAGCATGTAGTGATAAGACAAGGGGTAATTACTTTAAATTGGAAGAGGGTAGGTTTAGATTAGATATAAGGAATAAATTCTTTACTGTGAGGGTGGTGAGACACTGAATCAGGTTGCTCAGACATGGGCAACACATGTGGATGCCCCATCCCTGGAAGTGTTCAAGGCCAGGTTGAATAGGGCTTTAAGCATCCTGGTCTAGCGGAAGGTGTCCCTGCCCATAACACAGAAGCTGGGAGTACATGATCTTTAAGATTCCTTCCAACCAATCATTCTGTGATTCTAAGGTTCTATGATTTTATATCACTTCCTGAAAAAAAATTTTAACCAGATTTTTGAGAGAAGTAGAGTATTTAAATTTAGTCACTATTTATGCCCCATTTTTACTTATTTTACTGTGCAGAACAGGTCAAAACTAAAGAAAATATCTTAAGCTCATGCATTTACTGTTCATCTTTCATTTCTCATCCATACAAATGGAGGCTTCATAATTTCAGAGTTTATTTCTGAGGCCAGTAAGTCAAAGATAGCTGGTAGTCTGTAGGGAGAAAGTCTCAGTTCCAACTGAAATGCACAATCCACACTTATTAAAGTAAGAATGATTGGATATTTTTTTTTTCAAAGAAAAGTACTGATGTTTGGGTTAAGCCTCCTGTGGGAAGATCTAACTTCCACACTTACTATTTATGGGGATTTTCAAGCTCAATTTACTTACCTATTCAATAAGGGAAAGTAATTGTTATCCCATTCCTTTTCTTACATGATGCAAATGCTATCTCTGCAGTACAGAAATGCTTCTTCAAATTGGATGTCAGAATATAGGGTTTATTCCACTAGTTTTGAATGTGCATTTAAGGGGCGATTCATCTATTTTCAATGAACAAGCATTTTTCTGAGTTTGGGGTTTTTTTTCAGTTTTAAAACAAATAATTATATGAAAGAGAGAACTATGAGGGAAGAAGATGAATACAGGGCACAGCTGGTTTATCTGTGATTTGCTACTTAGTTCAGGCTTCCCTTCCATATATTGTTTTGTTTTTTTTTTCTGAAAGGCAAAACCAATTATTTGCATTACAACTGAGCATAGCTATGTGGAGTAATGGGCTCCTATATCAGTTGTGGTGCAAGGCAAAAGACTCTCACCAATGATTTGCAGAAGCTGGTCTAAAGAGAGAACAAGGTATGTCTTCCTAGGGAATGAGATAAACTGTTTTGCTGAGGACAAGCTGTAAAATCCAATCATCTGAAAATCTGTTAATTCCTGGAGAAATTGTAACCCAGGACAAGGAGAAAAGAAAAACAAAGAGTTCAAAGCCAGTATGACTCTTTTAGGGCAGCTGGATATCACTTAGACAGCCCTGAGGCCAGCTCCAGGATGGAAGGTGTACAAATGTGCTCTGGAGCTACTCTGTTCTCTGATTCCCCACAGTCTACAACAGAGAGTATCATTGCATCGGTCACATTGTGTCTGCCAGAAGCTGTCATTGGATGGGTGCCAGTATGGTCTATCAGAGGGTATTTGGATATGAGAGCTAGAAGACAGGAGATGTGAGTTAGTCTTGATTTGCAGTGGTCCGTAAGAACACAGGTCAAATGCACAAGAGCTCTTACTCACTTACTTCTCTGCACCTGGATGTAATGAAACCGATATGGTTTGCTTTCATGAAGTGGTCTGCTTTTATGAGTTGGAGACTTGCTGGATGTATATAATTCATATTTCTTCACCAGTTATATTTGGCAACTTTATTTATTCTTTCCTCTTTCGACAGTCTTCTGATAGTCACAAACCATATATTCATGCTGTAGTTTACTGCTTGAAGTGCCTGAATGTCTCAATAGACACTGCAATTACTTTTACCAATAAGTATACATGTGGAGAACGAGTACAGAGAGACTTTATTTCAGTACCTCTACTGTGTCTGCTAGCATTTTGAACTACCTTTGGATTTTAATGGGGCAGCACACAGCACCTGCACTGAACACCAATTTCAGCTGCAGCTGATAGAGAACCCCTCACATGACACAGATCCAAGCACTGTAGGAAAACAAAGATGCAAAATGAACTCTCATTATTTATCCCCTTTGTAGTCCTGCACTAGAGACATTAGTATAGATTGGAAAGGTGTAAGCAATCTGCCCTCAAACAGAGACAAGTGTCCTGTAATAGATATCTGTGCATCTTCTTTGGAGGTGCTGAAGGTCTCTGCCAGATGAATTCTGAGACCTGAAAGGTTTTTCTGTAAATAGGTCTGCTCAGTGTGATTGAGCATCCGTGACCTTCCATGATTAAAAAAATGTTAAAGAATGTTCCAGTTTCTGTCTTCGTCAAGTGGTGAGTAAATAATAGCTCAGACTTTCCTTGCTTACCAGCTACACTCACACATAGATTTATCTCTACCTTTGGTTGAAGGAGATAGACACAGTATCTTATCTGTCCCTAAGAAAATAAATTGACAAGAGATTTTAATGATACAAATGTGGAAAAATACCATCAATGTTAGGAGGGTAAAAATTCTTCGGCTGCAATAAAATTAAATGGAATCTGTATCACCTTCTGCCCTGTCTTGCTATTGACAAATAGGTTGGATCAGCTTAAATGACCACTGGTGTCATCTCTATCTGCTTACTGTTCTTCAAGAAAAATGTCTTGCTGAGATAAATGATGGCTATCTCCTTCAGAAATGCAGGGAAGAGCAAAAAAAAATTAAAAAAAAATGTTAAACCTTTTAAACTGCTATAGGCAGTAAGGATATTGTATGGATATTTTCTTAAACTGCTTTGAAGTAGTGAAAATGCACAAATTTGAGTGCCTATTCTGTGAGCCAGATAATTGACTATTTAGATTGAAGAACTTATTCCAAGGAATCTGTGGCTGTGAGAATGCCGATTCTGAAATAAAGAAGGTGTAAAGCAGAGCTGCTCATCATTGTGAAAACATCCCTCTGTGTACTAATGACAAGGTCTGGTAGGAAAGTGTAGAATTATTTTTTTCTCATTGTCTGTGGAGAATGCAGTTAAAGTGTGATATTTTTCCTCATTATCACTTCCAACACCCGCAAGCCAGTGTGTGTGACAATCCGGCCCCCCACCCCCCAGTTTTAAAAAATTATACAGTACACAACAAATGAGGTGAAGAAAAAAAAAGCAACATCCATCTAGGCACTCCTGTATTAAAGGTGGGCTTAGGAGTTCTGCTATGTAAAGGACGCACGGTGGTTTCTGTGGTTTTCCAGTGGTCCACCAATGTCACCTTTGTAAAAGACAGGATGAGTTGGTGGATCTAGTATGTGGCTTTTCACCTCTGTTAAACTTTCCTACCACTGAGTTTTGTAGTCTGAAATCATTCCCCCCTGAGAGATCATAGTTTTAATCTTGAAAACTGCTATATATGATTTAACATTCTCAACTATTTGACTTGTCTTTTTGACTGAAGAAAAAGCTGGAATATAACTTTATTAAAACAAATGTATTTATTGCTAAATCACAAATAAGTCCACATAGTTTTCTTTCTATCTTTTTAAAATAACATTTTCCATTACCTAGATAAACAATATTTTTTTTTAGAAAATCTGCACTAACTCCCTTTAAATTGTTATAAAACCTTGAATAAAGAGATAAAAAAATAGTGAAGGAACCATACACAGGATTTATAGAAGTGCTGCCTCCTTAACATAAGTGAGGTTATTACTTGTGTGAAGCACACTTCAGAGTGCATCACATATTAACAAATCTGGAGTAGAAAGTTGAGCACGCTAGTAAGAAAACTAAAGTTGTAGTTTGAAAGATAAATAAAGCCTGAGCAAATGCTGGTTATTTTTCTTTCTTTCTTTCTGTCTTTTTTTTTCTGTAATATGACATAAAGCTTGGTATATTTTTGAGATGGAGAAAAGTAGATACATAGTGTTCTGAGGCTTTGGAACATAGTGGAAAATCCAAGAATCAGGCTGTGATTTCCGTTTTGTACTGTTACTTCCATCATGAATTAGAAGCTTCATTTTATGCTGTGTGCTCTGGGTCTTATATCAAACCTTGCTGGAGCCAAATTTATTAGTAAGTCTGTGTCAGAAGTTCAGTTCAGTGTTGTAGGTACCAGCTATTAAATCACAGTTCATTCTTGTGCTTTCTCTTAAAATAAGGTTAATTCCTTACTGCTGGTCCAGCTCCTGGAAGGATACTGCTTCTGTTCAGCTTGCCAGACAGCTGCCTTCTCTTCTTCACTTCTCTTCCTGCTCAACTTTGGGCTGGGAAATTCTGCTTTTTGAAGTATCTGGTGAATAACCTTGGAGAAGCCAGCAAGAAAGTTGTAAGACTGCATCTCAGCAGCTCGTCTGCTTTCACAAATCAGTAGTCTCTTCATAGAGGTGACTGGTCTCTGAGTATACCATGAGGGACACGGCAGAAGTAATGCACACTTTATTTAGAAATGTTTGCTTTTCTCCTGTGGCAATCTAGCTCTCCTACATGCAAGAAAACTGGAATGGAGACAGAGGAAGTGGAACAGTAATATTATCAAATTATCATTAATGAAAGGTCTTCTAGAAGTACCTTATAAAAGGTGGGCATTTAATATAAAAATGTAAAAACTAACAAATGTTACAGGTATAGCTTGACAGAGGAGGAAAAATACTGGTGTTCTCCTTGAGGTTGATAGCCACGTATCTTACCAATTCAGCTGGATTCCTGCTGCCAAGCCTTAAACAGAAACATGTTGTCGTAAGAGGAAATCTGTTTAGATGAAAATCCCAACAGGACTTTAGGCCGCTTAGAAAGATAAATAAGATCTGAGATGGGTTACAAGATGCCAAGGATCAACAGAAGTCTGCAAACATATTTGTAAGCATCTAAGGGGTAGGGAGGCACTTAAGGAAGTTGATACCTGATTTTCCAGAGTCTGAAGACCAAATATTTCATTGAAAGAAAAGTTTCAGACAAGAGTGCTCCCAGAGCAGCAGGAACAGTGACTATACTTGGCTGAGACACAGTAGACCCAGAAGAGCTGACTGAACAACTTAACTTACACAAGCAGTGAAGAGGATCAAGTTGTAAGCGTAATGCAGCAACACTGCCATGAAACAGGAACAATGTTTTTCATTTTCTTTGGATGCCTGGGTTGAAATTCAGAAGGTTTAACTTCTACCTACACATTTCATTTAAAAAATGCCACAATTCTGTGAAATGTAAATTTCAATATTTTACTAGTTTGTGCTTAAAAGAGGTAATATAACAAAAAAAGATAGCAATTTAGAGTATTTAGAGGCACACCTGTCAAACACGAGGGAGAAAGCAGAACTATGACTATGAAAATTTATTAAAAAAAATTCCAAATGACAGTTTGCATTTCATTAGCTAGGACTGGGATTTGGTAGTGAAGGAAAATTGATAGGTAGACAGTGGATAAACAAGCTAATCTCAAATATTAAAAACTTCACAAATGTTCAAATTTAATTGAAATTCATTTTTGGGGGGTGCTTAATGCAATTCTTATTTTAAATGATCTTTCATATTGAAAATAAAATTTAAACCCAAATTGTATTGCCAATATGCAGTGTTTAAAGCAACCTTAAAAAACTCCATAAACACTCCTCCCAAAACACAATATAACGATGGCTTAGTATGTGTTCTTCTGTTCATTGTACAGGTACCAAGAATTAAATTATCATTTCAATTTGTTTTTTTTTTAAATAACATTTTTCCATAGTAAAAGAGGATATAAAAATAGAAGGGATAATATATTTTTAATATTTGTATACAGTGTTAAGTCATTTAGAGATCAGGAAAGCTCTTATGTGTCTGAATCCAATGGGAGGTAGGCACATTTTAAAGACATTGCTGAAGTATTAATCTGAGCAAAAGAATGTTTGATGCTATGAAAATAATCCCTGTATTCCTTATTAATTTTTATACACTTTAACTAGTGACCTTTTCCCAAGGCAGTACAGACCGATCCATAACTTGCAAATTTTTAAGACCTAAATTCACACTGATTGCAACAAATGTGTGCATGGCTACTTGTCATATGAAACTAATTCCCACTTCTGTGTGCTCTACAGGAAGATAAGAAGATTGAAGGAGAAAATGGTTATTTCCTACTTTATTTAAAATGGTGAACTTACTCATGTCAGGTTATCTGACAGGATCTATAAAACATGCAGCAGCAGTACCAGCAGTCATCCTGTTGTTCCACGAGTCGTGGTGCTGCTCTCCTTTCCTTGCAGCAAGAGGGCACATGGTTTGTTTTGTGCATGTATTACAGCTGAGCTACTGCTCCTTAGATTTGCAGCCACATGCATGCTTTTGTTAAGAAATGTGCTGGCACTGTTGGCCAGCTGACCAGGGAGAAATACCTCACACACAGGGAGGGTTAAAGGATCTGGTTTTGTAGGAACAAAAGTCAATAATCTCAAAGATAAAAGGGGCCCTGTATCATTAACTCTGAGATGGCAGGAACTACTTGGGACTGGCTGTGACATTACAGAGAGTTCATACAATGGCAATTAGCAGGAACTTAGACACTGAATCCTCTTTTCTGCCTTGAGCATCTTCTGAACTGTGTGCTCTGGGAGCACTGTTCAGAGACCACCTTAGATGAAAGAACAGGGCAATTAAAGCCCTCCAAAGCTGAATAGCCTTGAGGACATGGTAGATAAATAATAAAGGTAAAAATGATGCTTTATGCTGTTTCTAAAAGCAACGAGCATGAATAAAAGTGTCATATCAATAGACTTACATTTTAATACAACTATTGCTGAGGCCACCAACATTTTTGGTAATTTAAAGTAATTTGAGCAGAGGAAGATAACTATGAATCCATATTACACTTCTGTGACAGGAACTGTTTTATATCAAAGGAGGAATTATATGAAAACCAGATATTTTTAAAGAGGAAGAGGAGAAATGTACAAGACTTTTTTATTATCTCCCCCCAAAAAGACAATTTTACAATTTTAAAATCCTTGATAAGAAGTCTAGAGCAAAAGATTCAGACAGTAAAGGAAATGCAGAAGAAAAAGCCTTACTAGTGTAGTGGAAACTTGCCCAGCAAAGCAGACTCTCAGTCACCATGGAAGCTTACTGGATGTCGACAAGCCTCTGAACATCAGAGAGAATAAAAAACACTGGAAAAGATATTTGAGACAGAAAGGTTTGATAATCAAAACCAGAGTCAATGGAACAGGAAAATATCGAACTGCAAATGCTCTTGTAAACAATATAACGTGATTTTTTTTTTTTTTAATTTTTGATGGAGGTGGGATGAGAGGAAGAGCAGCAGATGGCATCATTTTACATGAGCATCCTTGTGACATTAAACTGACTTTGCACAGTGCTCAGAAGGTTTCTTCATATGATAACAATGTGGCAAAGTGTGAATCCAGCTCAAAAATCCCAAGAAAGATGAAGGAATTTAAAAAAATTAAATTTAATACATGTGCATGAAAATATGTGATATTGGAACAACTGGTGTTACAAATGCAAGATCGCCCCTTGGCCGAAAACAAGTAGAATGAAAACTGAGTAAAATTTAGGCTGACAGTGTTGAAATAATAACTTGTAAAGGACTATGAATAAAAAAAATGACAAAACTACATACTTGAGTTGTATTGCTATGGTATTATGGAGAGAAAGATACCAAATATGGAGTTATATATATGTCAAATCTTTGGTCTGATACGTTCATTGAAAAGAAAAGAGACTCAAATAATGGAGACAAAGCTTGAGAAAATTAAGGAAGCTTTCAATTGAATAAAAATATGATTAAATGAGCACATAAGTTGTTTGAGCATCGGCCTTAGAATTCCAATACCTTCAGGCAGATAGTCGCAAAAGGGAGATACGGTGCTTTGTTGTTATTGTTCTGTTTTCCTTTTGAAATAACTGGATGAATAGAAGAACTGAGTACCAATACAGTTGTTCATCACTGTTGAAGAAAATGCATGAAAACCACTATTTAACTGTAAACATCACATATCTACATAAATGTATAAAGCTGAAACATTTACTGCAAACTGCAATGGGGAAATTATTGGTGAAATGGCAGCTGCCAGCTATTTCTCTTTTCTCTGTTGTCTATCAGCAGGGTTCTGAATAGTGTCATTACAAAAGAGTGTATACATTCCATATCTCATTGAAAGACTTAATTTCTTTGAGCAGTTGTTTGTGTTGTTTTAGGCTCTTGAATTGTTTCATGGGAAGAAAACAAGAACATATTTTGATTGTCTAGAAAATTAAGGTTTTTGTGTGTGATAATATGAATTTAAGTGAAACAATAGAAGATTCAGAGAAGCTTGGAGGCACCACTCCTGTAGCAAAGCTAAGCAAGTGAATATATATCCTCTTAATAAAAATAATATATCTCTGTGATAATAGTACAATAAGGTGTGCTTTAAGATTAAATGGGAATTAGGTAGTCACTTTTGCCTAAAGGAACAAATGCAGACATGAAGATTACTTGGCAGGGTAAAAGTTAAGAAAAAAATATGCTAATCTAGCATAATACACTACTGTGACATGCGCATGGCATAACAGAGGCTAGGAGTTAGCATTCTAATGCAAGCTATGGTGAAATAGAGGACCTTTTTTGCACTCAGAATAGGAGGAAGAAAGAATAGTGGGGCATTATTTGCCCAAACATATGTCACCAAGACAACAGAGGTGGAACCCATCTCACAACAGTGATGATGATTTGCCATGAAAGACTGCAAGGCTGAGAGATTTACTTTTGATAGTTTTTAGACTTCTGTAGTACGTTATTGTTAATTAGAAGGTGCCATTATTATATTTGAGGCAGAAAGCTGAGAGTTTCTTAAGAAAGTAAGTGTAAGTAGCACTGTAAAGTGGTGCTACAACATTTTTTTGTAATACTGAAAGATTAGAATTCAGACTTTAAATGAGGCATATCTGGGAGTATTGAAAGTCACAGACATTTGGCCACCTAATTCACACTGAAATCAGGGGGACTTAGATGTTTACATATCTTTGAGGATTTGAGCTGCAATTCTTACATTAATGCAAAGAACAGAACATCTAAAAGTGTTTGATTTGGATATCTTATAGAGTAACAGGTAACAAATTACTGATATTCTTACTCTCGAGTAACATAATCAGAGTAAATATCTCCAGTTAAAACTTCCTCAGAATAATAAAAAAAGACCTATATAATGATCTCAGCCTGTGAATTTATTAATTTAAAAAGTCTTATAAAATTTCCCAGTAACTCATGAAGCAGGATAAATCGTAACTAAAGGTATTATTCTCTGTGCTAATTTTCATATCTACTGATGCATGTGCTGTTAACTGTCACTGTCATAATTAAAGTTCAGGGTGATCCCATACCCTGTGGTCATTTTGTAATGAATCCTGTAGGATGAGTAAGAATGGATCTCAAATTATTGTGTGAAAAGAGAAAGTAATTTAAAGTTCTACAACTTGTGGAGCAAGATTGTGAAGCTTTATTGCTGTTCAGTTGAAGGGATGGTGTTTTTCTCTATGCGTTTTTTGCACTGTTATTAAATATCTGTCTTTAAATAAGAGATTTATTCTTCCTTACATAATTTTTTCCACTGCTTCTTACTGATTTTTCCTCTTGTCTGCTGGCTTGCTTACAACTGAGTTTATAGTAAGCTGATTTTCTACTGTTTCTATTGATGTTACTTTCATTTGCAAATGTTATTGATTACAGTTTCAGTAAAACACAGCCTCCAAATTTTTAAGGCTCTAAAACAACTGTCAAGTGTGTTGGTCTTAAAACTTACATAGCCGGGCTCATGACTATTCTGGTAGATTTTCTGTTTCAGAAGGTGGCTAATCTTTAATAGAAGATGCAGGAATGAAATTTCCCCAGAACACACCAGGGCAGAAGCTGTGATCATGTCCGAGACATAGGTATCCATGTTGAATTTGAAGTAACATCACCAACTGTTCTTACTGATAAAGAGTTGAAATCCCAGCTGATGGCAGTATTGGAGTGTTACTGTTTGCATGATATTTGCGTTTTAGTATTAACCCTTCTTTTCCACTCATTTCTATATTTGGATGCAGTACTCACATTTTAAACTGAAAACAGAGTAAACTTTTTTTCTCTTTTCCTTGTTTTTTATTGCTCTTTCTCTTCCATCTAGCTTCAAAGCTCTCTGCCTATTCTACGTCTAACACCAGGCACCTTAGAAGAGCAGGCTTTTATCAGCTTTTAGAAAACTGACGGATTTCATATCCTTATTTGCTTTCCATTTGGTACAAGCTATTTAGACAGTCATTACTGTAACATTTAATTTTTCAATTTGTACATCTTCACTGATTCTGAAAGTCTTCATTTGATTTATGCAGCTCTTTCAGACCTATTATTACCTCTAGGCCAAAATCTTGAAGGTGATGGTGTGTCGTTTTAAACTATTGGCAAAACCCCCTGCCTTGACCTAAAATTATATTATTTTCATTTCTAGGTTTCTGTTATATGTAAGTAAGTATTAAGATGGCAGGCAGAGCTAGTTTTTGTTCTTGGAAATACAATATTTTAGGGGTTTTAACATGGATTTTTGTTACATTTTAACATGTTTTAGATTCTGAGGAAGAACTGCTGCAGTGGTCACACCAGAAAGGCTCTTATTTTCCACATGGATAGATATGAAAAACAGGATTTCAGGTTAATTCCTGGCTGTACTGAAGTCTATGATTTCCACTGAAGCTTTCTGTGGATCCTGTTTTCCATTAATGACATCTGGATGGCATACTGTGCAATTATAACTCAGGGTACATCATTGACTAAATCTACCAACATCTTGAAAGCAATATGTTCTTGTATAGGGGTGTTTGGACAGTCTTGCTATGTCTCTTTCCATTAATGTACTATACTTTTGAAAGCATACCATGAGGTTAGATACAATGTCCAGATTGTCACAAAGATTGATTACTTTTGTTCCAATTCTCATTTTCTCAACAATCTTTGCCTTACGAATCAACAAATGTAATTTTACCCTGAATTCTCTTTACAGTCTTAAGATTATCACAAGAATGGATTAGGTGTCATTTTCTCTTCTTGTTACAGCCTTTGTCATGAGTTCTCACAGACTTTTAATGCTTGATATGTTCTCACTCTCATTACATATTCTCATTCCCATAACAAAGATTATAACGAGAGAAGAAAATGTCATAAAATTAATCCATTCTCATAACAGACTGTAATGAGGCCAGAAAATGGAACAAAATTAATCCATTCTCATAACAATGTGGAGATTGTAATAAGAACAGAAAATGGCATGAAATTTATCCTTCTTGTGACAATCTTAAAATTGTACCGGGGCAGGAAAGGATACAAGATTAACTGGCCCTCAGGACAAAGGCTCTACGTAGAACTGAACATTGTGCCAAAATTATCCATTCTTGCCATAAAAACAAGAAGTGTAATTCTATGGTTGAGTGGAGATGTCATATGTAAATCACTAACCACTTTAAAGACGCCTAAACAGCTTGAGAGTTACACCTATATCACTACAGGGGACTGAAAAAAGTACATATAGTTTGTAACACTCAGACCTGGAGGTCAAAATTCCAGCTCAGGATTGCAAACAAGTCATGTTACACCAATAAATGTAATGTATTAAGGATAATGTGAATAATCCTGAAAACTCCTTATTTGTATTGAACAAATTTGACCAAATATTTAAGCAGGTCTTTTTGGCCTTGAGGCTTTTCTTCCAGATTACATAAAAACTTTTAACACCTTGCATTCTTCATGTATGTTGGGCTTAATTTATAAAAGGCTTCACGTACTAACACTCCTTAACACTCCTTAACACTCACATTAAGTGTGTCAGTCAAAAGTTCTGACTCACAAACTTCTCAGCCATCCATTGCTGAAACCTGGAGTTACTGAGAGGTTTTAGACAGTATCAGTTTTCTAAGTTCTTCAGTAGTTCAGGGTGTGCTTGCAGATGTGATGTGCCCAAGTTTTATCTTGACAGTCATGATCATCTCTAGGGTATTTGAAGATTGATTCCTGCTGACTGTCCCTCTGATCAACCTCCAAAGCAATACTCTGCTTATGGTGGATTCCATCCCAAGTTGCTGAGCTTTCTCTCCGTTTCTGCAAATTCAAGTTGGTAGATGCTGCTTTGACAGTATGCAAAGATGAGTTAGGTAGGGCAATGTTTAATACTGCATCTCTTGGGGGCACTTAGTTTGTACTTTGCACTGTTTGATCATCAAACAGTGATCATTAAGAAATTAGCATTTGCCAAACATTGCCATTTAGGAACATAAGCAAGCTTTAAACAACATGAAAGAAGTATTTTTTTATCCTAATTTATATTAAGATGAAAGTACTCCCCACATCTTACAAGAATTTAGTAATCTATACTGATTAAAGAAAAAGAAAGAAAACAAACTCAATGCTTTTCAAAAGTAACTGACTTTCTCACATATGGATATTCTAGATGAAATACTCAACACCTAATCTTCTGTGATTTTATTGAAAGTAATTGTCTTTGCATGGCCTCATGAATGAAAATGACTTATTGTTTTTGACTTCTATCTACTCTGTTTGATAGGGTGCAGTTTTCACCAAGCTGTTAATCTGTCTTCTCTTGTTTCCTGAGTATTGATCTGTCCAAGAGAGATAGACAGACTTTTATTTTTACCACTATAAACATGCACCATTACATCTGGGAAATTTTGCTCATTGCTGTTCTTGTACTGCCTTCTGAAAATTGTAATCACAGAAGCTTTCCTATCATTTAACTGCCAGGAATTTTCATCCTGTACAGTACTGCTTACATAATTATTTAGCATAAATGGAGCTAACTATTCTTGCTCAAACTTACATGTCTCATAACATAAATAGTACTTAATTCATTAACCTATGTAAATAAGAGGAGTAATATGTAAGGAGAGCAACAGAAATGTTAGTATTTTCTTCTTTGTGTCATCATTTTCATAATTTTCTCCACTCAGACTTGACTTTTTTTTTTTTAGATTGGCTTAAATTTGCAAAGCCTGATTATAAGCGCTCACAGTTCCAGCTAAATTTTGAAATATAATCCTGTGCTTTCCCCAGAAATGTTTCATTGAATGAACCATTCACTCTGTTAGCCTTTCTTACTCCTTCTTGTCCACTCAGGTCAAAACCCTTTGCCCAATAACGCCAGTGAAAAACCTTCTGTACGTCTTTTATTTACGTATCTTAAATATAAGTGTACTGAGGTGGACACTGCTTGCTTTATTTCTTTCTGAAGTAGCATGTATATGTGCAAAGCCAGGGTATTATTTTCCAGAAGGTCTCGCTTTTTAGCAGGTTTCAAACAGTAGTATTTGCTAGCTGCTCTTTCACCTCCAAGGTCTAAAAGCTGTAAGTCTCTCAAAGCTCTCATTTGCTGCTGACCCATAATTTCCCATAAACTGCATTCCTAGCATTTGGTCAAGAAGGAGACTGAGAATAAAATGGCTGAAGCTTAGTCCAGAAATATTTTATTGTAAGGATATAAAAGGGGATGTTATCTAAAAGTAACCAGGGGTTATTAGAGCTCTATTTATTTTCTGTTAGTGTTTGCCACTGTCAAAGTACATTTCTGCTGTGGGGTGCTTTTCTACTGAAGAAATCCTATAAATCATCTGATGATGAATGTTACATATTTTATATACAATTCACTGACAAGTTTTAATGGCCTCTTTGTGATGTGGATCTGAGAGATTCCTTTGATGCCATATAGATATATTGCTAAAAGGATAATGTACATTGAATTAGAAGTTTCATCTAACTGGGAATTCAGTGGACTTGTTGCTAAGCAAAGTAATTTGGTATGAGTGTGTTATATGTAAATATGCACATCTCATAAATGTTATGGGTATAATTTGGGATGTAGTTTACAATTTCACTTGACACATCCTTATAAAACGTACTGTAGGAACTAGTAACCCGTAAGTACAATTTCTGGTTTTATTCTGATGTTTCACCATAATTTCTTCATAAACAGTCCACCTAAATGTACTCTTACAAGTGGGGAAAAGACAATTTTTGAATTTTGAAGAACTATAGAACTTTCCTGTCTGTCAGATGATCAGCACTGACTCTGTGCAAGTCACATCTAAAAAGTCAAATATTCACTGACTGTAGACAGTTCTTGACTTCTTTACAAATAGAGACGTTTTTACAGGGTTCTCTGTACAGTAGGAGAAAAAGAGAAAAGGTAGGCAGGGGCTGCCATTACCAATACAATTGCCAGGCACTGAACAGAAATATCTGGGTTTTTTCCCACTTCTGACAGTAATAAAGCATTTAACAATTCATTGCACTCTATTCCATAATCAAAATGCAATAGGAGTGGTTGGAATGACAATGAAATTAAATATTCTTGATAATGGTGTATATATGCATTTTCTTTATATATTTAAAATAATGGTCTTGGCATCTTTCCCCAGTAAAATGTGGCTATTTTCTTTTTTTCTTCTTTTTTTTTTCTTTTTTTCTTTTTTTGTTTTATTTTTTCCCCTTGAATCTTTCTCTCTGCTTTAAACACTGCAGTGAAGTGAGGATCCCAAAATTCTATTGCACAGCCAAAACTTTTACACATTGGGCAGCTGAACCATAATGAAAAATGTAAATGCTCAAAATAAATAAATTGCATTTTTAGGACTTTTTATGCTAAAGAGATCTTTCTTGGCCAGATTTCTTGCTGTCCAATTAAGTGAGAATTTATTTTCAATAAAATAGGGAAAGCTTGATTTCCTACAGAAGAAGACAAACGGAATATATTATTGGCACTAGTCAGTTACCAAAAGAAAAGGAAATCCTAGAAGTCAAATCAATTCTGAATGTCCTAGATTTGTACTACAGGTCTGTATTATCCAAGAACACATGCAGATAATGCATCTTATTTAGAATGCATGTTGACATTTGGAAATGGAATAGATCTGAGACAGCCAGAATTTATGCATACAAATAGTTGCACAGAACAAGCCCCGTATTTTTTATGTGTTTGACATGTACTGCCTCACAGCCTCGAAGCTGATATTTCACCTAGTTACAGAATCATTTAGGTTGGCAGGGATGTCTTGAAATAAGCTGGTCCCACTGCCCTACTTAAGGAGGGTCTGCAAGACCAGATTGCCCAGGTCCATGGCCAGTCATGTTTTGTTTATCTCTATAAATGGAGATGGGCAACCCGGTCCCGTGTCTGACCACTCTCACAGTAAAAAAGCATTTCCTGATGTTCAGAGGGAATCTCCTGTGTTTCAGTTTGTGCCCACTGACTCTTGTCCTGTCACTGGGCAGCACTGGAAAGAGCCTGGCTTCATTCCCTCTCATCAGATGTTTGCACATATTAGTAAGATCCCCCTGAGCATTCTCTTCTATAGGCCAAGAAAAGAATCAGCTCTCTCAGCTTCTCCTCATGTAAAGAACAGTGCGACAATTTCCTCTAGAAATCTAAGACTGCCACCACCCCACTCTCAACTGAGCTGCCTGAAAATGACTTAACTCTAAGATATATTATTGCAATTGACAAAGTCTCACAAAAGTGATAGTTTTCTGTTGAAACCATATCTGTATTAGCAAAATAGACAAAGGATAGCACAAACTGTGAAAAGATTCAGGAGACATCTCAGTTTCGCTGCTTTCATGTGCTACCTACACTTCTGACTTGGAAGTAAGTCTGGAAGTCTTTTTCAAAGATACGAAAATTCTTGTCCAGTTCTATACATTTACTCCCAGAGATAGATGATGTCTCTAGTTCTTTGTCGAGCTTTGTAAAAGTACGAAGTCATGCTAGGCTTGAGGGAAATGAGAGAAATTCCTCCTTGGAAGACATTGCTTGTGTCGTGGTACCAGCATGTGCATCCTGGACTCTTTCTTAGAATAGAGTAACATCCTGACCTGTCCACATCTGTTCTATGAGGGGGAGAAAAACAAGAATAAGACTTCCAGACTCCTTCTTTCTCCTTTTATTAGGGCTGTCATGCAGTATTTCACTGTCCAGTGCAAACTTGCTTGGTCCAGGTCCCATGTGACAAGAAACCAGGAAAAAAATCACGTAGGAATACTGCATTTACAGCTGAACCTAAGCTTTCCTGTCTTTGCTCTTGGCAGAGCTTACAACTCAAGCTCAGTGCTGTGCCAGCTGCTTTCTGTTGTCCTCTGGTCACACCAGGGAATAAATAACTGTGCTCACATTACCCATGACGTACTACTGAGATGCGCCCAGCTGGTTAAATAGCAGACTTTGGGGTGGGTGGCTTGCTTTCCCCAGCCCCACCAAGAGGGTTGGAGGAGAAGAGAGTCTTTCACAGTCTGGGAAGGACAACACGACCTGCAATGGGTCAGCACAGGGAAAAGGAGAGGGAAAGTTCCTTCCCTGCTCCTGACCATCACAATTTCCACAGACTGCAAGCTGGTTTATATTCCACAGTATACAGGTCAATAACTGATTCACTGTTTGCTGTAGCTTTTAATACTGGAAGAAACCCAAGACTTTCTAACTGGTTAAGGAGACAAAGTGTTCTGCAAAAATTAGATTTATTTTATGTTAATTCCTATTTAGTGGTTGTTATATCTAGCAAGCTGTTACTACACAGAAATAACAGTTCCTTGCTCTGCAGTTATTGATCCGCTTTCTAGCTTGATGAGAGATCACTAGTAAGTGGGAAAAGGAAGTGGAAACCCCAGAGATCAGCTCTCAGTATGAAACACAACTTGTGGGCCCAGGTCTCCTGTTACACAGGTATCTGTGAAATTTCAACCTCAGTGTGAACTTTTCTGAAGTCTAGAGATACTCATATCGAGAATTTTGGTTTGTGTAAAGCTCTAATCCTATTATTTGCTTCAGCTAGTCAAAGATCATCTTATCCATCAAATAGCTATTTAAGATGTGCTTTTGTGAATAAATTGATTTCCTACAGAGATGCCTGCGATGAATTGAATTTTGTATCCTTCTGTTTATATCTGTATATGTGTGACTGTCAAACTGAAAATTACAGTTGGGCCAACTGATTCTGTCGACTGCCTACTTGTTTATTACTCTGAGTACATCCATTGGTGTTCTTTATTTATTTCAGAAGATGCAGAGTGTATAACCTATGAAAGATCACATATTTTTTAACCTTGACCCTAGAAAAGGAACTAATGCTTGAGGAGGGAGACTGCGAGAGGCAGGGGGTGCTACATGGCCTCATGCACTGAGGCATAGTTTATTGCACTTTGCTCTCATGTTGGGGTCAAAGTGGACACAGTAGTTCTGTCAAGTTATTTATTTAGTGTGGCTTAACACTGTCATGCAGACAGCAAGATATCTGGGACCTGTGAGTGGACTTTGAAAACCACATTCTCAGCTCTCTGTAAATCTCCCAGTTTCCAGTGATTCAAAGAGGATTAAGAGTTACCTCAAACAGAAAAGAGAAAAAGGTAACCATATTTTCTCATTAATTTCTCCCAGTTAGAGGGGATATACCAGTGGTGGAAAAGTGTCCCATTAATCCCATCCTGCTAGTTTCTGGGAGAGGCAACTGGATGTTTTCAGGTACTGTTGTTTTGTTAGGCTACTGTTTTCTGGTGGTTTCAGAACTGGGAAAACTGAGAGATTTATAGGGTTACTCTTCTCCTGGAAAAAAAAAGAAAACAGAACAAAATCCTAGGGTTATCTTTCAATAGGTGATGTCAGATATGCAAAATGACTGACACAATTCAAGTTACTAACTGATTAAAATGACAGGGAACAACACATCCATAAAGTACCTCTTTACATCCATAAGTACCAAACCACCTGTTGTAGTTCAACCCCGATGGGGACCAGACTACGCAGTCTCTCTCTCACTCCCCTCACCCTCTGAGAGAATAGGGAAAGATAATATAAGGAAAAAGTGTCGAGGTTTGGGGTAAGGACAGGGAGAAAGCCGTAAAGTTACTGTTATGGGCACAACAGACTCGACTTGGGGAAAACTATTCATTTATTACTAAAAACTGCAGGATAATGAGACAGAGAACAAGATAACTTCCGCCCACCCCTCCCTCTTCCTGGGCTTAACATTATCTCTAGTACCTTCCCCCGCCGAGCGGCACAAGGGGGAAGAGGGAATGGGGGTTCCGGTCAGTTCATCACATGTTGTTTTACACTGCTGCTTCATCGTCGGGGGAAGAACTCCTCACATTCCTCCCCTGCTCCAGCCTGGGGTCCCACTCATGGGCCACAGTCCTTCGTGAAACTGCTCCGGTGTGGGTCATTTCTTCCACCAGGTGCAGTCCCTCCAGAATGGCTGCCCCAGCACCGGCCCTCCATGGGCCACAGCCTCCTTCAGGCATCCACCTGCCCCAGAGTGGGGTCCTCCATGGGCTGCAGGTGGATCTCTGCTCCTGCGTGGGCCTTCATGGGCTGCAGGGGCACAGCCAGCCTCACCATGGGATGCACCGCGGGCTGCAGGGGAATCTCTGCTGGGAGCAGCATTACTGCTCCCCCTCCTTCTCCACTGACCTTGGTGTCTGCAGCCGTTCCTCTCACAAGAAATTCTTCACAACTGGCTCAGGCAGACGCCTCTCAAGTTCTCTTCACATCTCATCTCCACTTCTTGAGCCTGGCGGGACCAAGTTGGGTCCAGACAGCGCCTGGCGGGAGGCCAGAGGGTGAGGGCTGCAAGGCCCACAAGGCTTGTGTCTCCCCATCTCTGCCCCTGCTTCAGCTTCTTCACATCTTTTTTTTTTTATTATTATTTTTTCTCCTTCTTAAATACCTTCTTGCAGGGGCATTATCAGGGAACATTCTGCTACCAATTGGCTCAGCCCTGGCCAGCAGCGGGTCTGCCCTAGGACTGGCCGATTCCACGGAACAAAGGGGAACAACTTCTAGCACCTTCTTACAGAAGCTGCCACCGTAGCCCCCCCTCACTAAATAAAACCAGAATACCACCGTCAGTTACTTGTATCCTCTTTCTGGAATGCTACAGCAATGCTACAGCATTTTCCTGTTTTCAAGGGATGTTAAAAGATTCTGGTCTTTAATCTTGTAGGTATATTTCTTCTCCTTTTTCCAAAGTATTTAGAAAGGTATGGAATCATTTGGAAAATTAGATTTGCCTTTTTCCTAAAGACTTACTGTTTCAGAAGACATTTATGGCATTTTCTCTTCCTTTTGATCTGAGGAGGTTAATTTGGATGTAGTTCAAGTGTGTCTGAGAGTCTGTCTCTCCATTCACCTTGTTTTGGATGCAAATTGGGCACTTAGAAATGTTTCTCCTTTGGCTCAGTTTATGTGTGAGTGAATAGAGTAAAAATTAGATCCTCAGATCTTTGTAAATGTACTTGTTGATCATAACAATATTTAATTAAATATTTTTATTTAATATTTTTACCCTGATCCAAATAATTTACATTTTCTTTTCGTATAGGATTCTGTTTTACCTAAGTATTTCAGCTGCACAGATAGGAACAAAGATTCCAGTAAACTGAAATATCAGTAAATTGTTACTGACCTCCTGGACTCTCAGTTTTAGTCTAAGTAATGGATGACATAATCTTAAGTTTTTGTAAGATGAAATAAAGGTCATCAGCTTTCTATGGTTATATTCTGCCAATCAATTATAGTATTGGCACTGGGATTAGTGGTAGGAGTCAACCTTTAACACCAGCTCCTAACACAATGCTATCTGAAATGTCCACCTACCCACAAATCATCTGGTTCCTATAGCTATCCCACAGCTAGAATTCCTGCATTTCATGTGACAGTCTGAGGTAACTGTTGGTAAGGATTCGATTTTTAATGGCTGTGCATTTAATTATGTTCTCTGCAAAACCCTTGCAAGTTAAGTTAAAAATAGCTCTGCCATATGGATTGTTAACCTGAAGGTCATAATAACCCTCGCTTTCTGGATAGCAAGACTGAAGATTTTTTTTTCTGTTGCAACAGTAAGTAACAGTATTGAAAGGCTTAGAATCACTGCAGTAAGATGCCTGAAATCTTCCTTTAAACCATAATAAGGTACTATCTTTTTTTTTTTTTCAGAGAAGGTAGAACTTTAAAATCTGTCTCAGACCCTCAGCTGTGCTGATGGGTAGCAAATCTGTCTGTATTTTGATTTTGCAGTTCTATCACACATCACACCGTGGGACGCTGTGCCCCAGTCACAGAGCCTTGCCAGGGACACACACCATTTGGGCCTTGTGACACCTGGCTTGTCCTGGATATAGTTCTTCCTTGCAGTGCTACCATAACCAGAAACTCCTTTGTTACCTGATTAGGTACAGTTAGGACTACCTGCGCCTGATGGTATTCACAGATCTGCTTTATTGTTTTCTATTATTTTGTTCTTAGGATAATGAAATGATAAATAAAAAGACAAATCCTTCACATCCTATGACTGTTACAGAAAAGTCAGCCTGAATATGAAGTAAAAGAGGAAACTGACAGAGAATAGCTAAATAAAGAGCAGATATTAACCCAAGGAGCATTGTCAGCCCTTACATAAAAGAATGTATATACATGAACGGTAACAACTAATCAAATTTATATATTTTTAAATACATAGTAGATTGAAAACTTTAATCCATTTCAGTTAGTAGGAGCTGGTGAGAAAGGAATATTTTTCTGTCTTTATCAATATACCCAGTTCATCACAGGGAACTATGCAAGCAGGATGGAGCTCTCTGAGATGACTGATGCACCATCAGTATTAGCAGATAAATAACATAAAAAGAACTATGGTGTTAAGTAAATGTAAAATGGGAATTTGTATGTGTCACAAATCAGTTTTAACTATTCCAAAATTTCATTTGATTAATGACAGAATCCTATTAAGAGAGGCATATAAATGATAAGTGAAATTTGCAGTTCATTCAAAGTAAGTTAAGTCTGCTGGAAAGTAAAGTGAAGAAATATACAAAATGTAGAACCTCATTAAACATTTTAGCCTTGGACAGATGTTGAAAACCAAGTCTCAGTTTGTCCCATCCTAAATTTTACCTTTTTTTTTTTGCCATAAAGCACGAGACTGCTTATACTCACTACTGAATAACATCTTTTATTGTATTTAAATATATTGCTATTTTAATTCAAATTATCTTACCTAGTTTTCTTTCTAGCAATATAGGGACAAAACTGAAAGAAACAGTGTCAGTGTTTCAAAAAGCACGTATTTCTCTGTACTCTTTACAGAATACTTGGTCCAAAAACTATACCTTCATCTCTGTGGCTTATCAGGATCCTCTGCCAGTGCCACAACTCTTTACTTGGCTACACTTTGCTCTTTAACTTCCCAGCCAGGCTGACTTTTCTGTAGCACACTGGGTAGAGGGCATACACAGCCCTGTGGGATGCGGATCCCCAGTTCCTTCCAAAACATTATGAAAGATGGAGCTGAGACATAACAATGACATGTAAGACTCAGATGGCAGCAGCAGTGTGACATTGTCATCAGGCAAGAGTAACTCAGTAATCAATGTGCTACCTTAAGATGTTGGAAAGGTGCCTGCCTGTATCGTGTCCTGCACAGAGCTTTGCTCTGAACAAACAAGATTCATGACAATTAATGCAACGAGAAGAATATATACATTTCAGCCACTTGGCAAAAGATTTAGACCTGTTTTCTCAGCCCCTCCTTCTTTACAGCTCACCTCAGAAAAGTAAGACCTTTATTTTACTTCTGCTGCAAACTGGATAACTCAGACCATTTTGATTTGCATGTGTATGTTAAGTATTCTTCAATTTTTAATCAGATATCGTATGTAAAAAATGATAAGAGTCAATGCTCATAATCAGACAAATTTGTACAAATCAACTGACCTGTATTTTTTGCAATGTGGAAGGTGCAGTCACCTACGTACCAATGACAGGCTACCCCAAACAACAGTCATAAAAGCGGTACAGAAAAGGTAAGTGAATATTGTAGACAGTTTCTCAAAGTTCCTAGAGGAGAAAAGCAAAAATCACAAATTGAAAAGCAGTTTTTTGTTATTTCAGATGCTTACAGCTAGTGTAATTATCAGAGTGGGAATCACTGTGTCCAGATGAACTGCAGGGTGAGGAATGAATATTACTTCATTTCATCCAAATCATGGAATGTAACATTGCAAAACTCTGAAATAATTGTGGATGTTAAGAATGGGGACAGTAAGTTAGTTTTCAAATTATGGCCATCAATGAAACTTATGTTGTGTGGAACAAAAGAAATACTGTGTAAAGGAAATTATCAGTCTTTAGAACCTCATATATTAAAGTCTCTCTGTTGCAGCGTAAAGGATCTGGTATTAGGTAAGCCCCATATAGTGTAATTGAATGTATTCAAAGAAGAGCTAAAAATGTTGATAAAAAGGCTGCAGTGGGAATAAAGACAGAATGTGAGAACGTTTTGTAAAATTGAATTATATGAAAGGTTTTTAACTTAAACAAAAGGAGAAAAAAGAGAAAAATGCAAAATAGACATATATATTAAAAATAAAACTAAAGCAATTCTGAAAGAGAGGAATAAATAGCAAACAATAATTACACATCATATTCACTCAAAGATGCGAGAAATTTAATTAATGCTTAGTGTCATAAAAAAGGTTTTAAATCAAGTGTTGTTTCATTTTGTATGAAAGAGTTTTTCTGTAATTTTACAGAAGAATATTTAGTAAATACCCTCTGCATAGATATTAGAGGAATTTACTAGTTACTAAGTACTGAAAAAAAAAAAATCCTGTGGATAAGTATTTGCTGGACTATGGAGCAACAGGATATTACATTTGGCTATGAATGCACCAATATGGAGAGTATTTATGAAGGCTATGCAAGACTGTCAAAATTTTTAAGTGTAAAAACTCTAATTCTTACATGCTACATATGGGAGAAGGGTCCCAGCAAATCATACCTCTCAAGAGTGAAGCAGATGCTGGCCTTAAGCAAATTAGTATAATAGCTGAAGCATTCAGAATTGATTTTCATCTCATGAGTATGTTCTTAAGTCTTTTTTTTCAATCTATGGTAAACAGGGAGGGAACTGACCTAGTGGAATGGTGGACAACTGATAAAAGTCCTTTGATCAGCTCTCAATACATGTGATGACTCGTATCAAGGCCTATTGCAGTTAAATCCTGAAAAGTATAAAGGACTTCAGAGAAAAAAACAAACAAACAAACAAACCCCAAAAACCACCCAAGCAAAAAAAAAGAAGTTACTATTTCTGTTATCTATTAGGTTTATAGTTTCTTAAAAAAAAATAAACAGAAGTAGGTCTATTTGTTATGTACATTTCTTATACTTCCAGTGAAAAGTAGGACATCATTTTCAGTCATTCTGTTCCGATCACCAGCCTGAATTTTATTTTTTTTTCCTTTTGATTCCTCATTATTGACGTATCTGAACACTTAAAATTCATACATCCTCAGAACATCCGTATGAGGCAGGAAACTGTTGTCATCAGCAATAAAAGAGCACTTATCAAGTTAATTCAGAGTAGGCTTGAATCCTTGGTATTGATTAATCTTTTTCATAGCAGTAGGAACCAGATGTGGGAAATGTTTCCTTTTAAATTTGTCTTATTTTTTTCTTTTTCTTTTTTATTTTTTTTCCCCCCAGTTATCCATAGATGGTTTTAAAAACAGGTGCATGCACAGAAATAGGTTGATATATATTAGGGAACTGCTTAGTCCTCGGCACTCAGCTGCTGCTGCTGGACTAAGGCTGCCTGTATCTATGCAGATTAGGTACCTGTTGTATTGTGTGACCTGGTAGCATTAGGAGGTATATACAGCAGGAGATTCTCTGCTAGAAGCTGCTTTGGAGAGGGGCCAGTAGCTTAGCTTCTGCTTCGGTGTGGCTGTAAGAAGGAGAGCAATACCATCCCACTGTACACCTGAGCTGCATTCTCCTTGTCTTTGTTCCCATACATATATGCATGGATGGGAAGTTGTCTGACTTGCACTAAGGATCTAGAATTTATGCTACATCCCTTAGATCAGGCAAATATAAAGACACACTTCTAAACCTGTTAAGACTTCAGGATTCAAATAAAATGATTCTATCTTTTCATGAAAGACAAATAAGATAAATTTTATTAATATTATTTTTTTTTCTGTGCTGAATGTATATGACCAAGCTTCCTATCTCTTGTGCTGCAGCACAACTTCTGAAAATACTTTTTTCTTAAGAAGCATGCCATAGTGCGGCAGGCAAACTATGACCTAGTTGCCATAACAGAAACGTGGTGGGATCGCTCCCATGACTGGAGCGCTGCAATGGATGGCTACAAACTCTTCAGGAGGGACAGGCAAGGAAGGAGGGGTGGTGGTGTGGCTCTCTACGTTAGGGAATCCTTTTCTGCTACTGAGATTGTGACTGGGGATGATAACATTGAA